>VYZU01013130.1:0-17997 GCA_013401355.1 Ceyx cyanopectus
AGTACAGCTTTTAGAGACACTGACTTAAATGTCTGGAAAGTGGTATCCATGAACAAATCCAATATACAGAGAGCACAGACTCTGCCTCAGGAGAGAAAGGAGCATTCCTCCTGTTTTGCCCATACTGAGCTTCCATTAGTGAGGCAGCAGAAAGAAAAGGCAGTATTTTCATTTGAATAAATGAAACAGGACAAATTAAAATCAAGAAGCACATCATAAACCACCTCTGAAAAGCAATTCTCACAAAAAACAAAACCAAATTTTGTAATGAAATTAAGCATTGTGGCTTTAATAGTTTATTTTCTAGGGAATCTCAGGGAAGGTGACAGCAGCTCAGTAATAATTAAGGTAGTCTCCAGTCTAAGTGGAACTGCTTTAGATGTCAACTCTGGGCAACTATGCAAGCTGAAAGACTGCACCAAATGCTCAGCTCTGCCATGAGCCCAAGGTAATATTTCATCCTACACTTAGGATGTTTTCTTCCCCTTACAGGTAAGGCAATCTCACTTTCCATTCATTAATCTCCTACATGCATCCAGCCTTCATGTGGATTTCACAGACCACAGCCTCTCCTAACATGCAGCAGGCAAGAACACTCCATGAAAGCCAACAAATGATGGTGGATATTTTATTATTGTCAGGATAAAGGCATTTGGGAGAGCCACAACTCCTGAACCCCATTTCCTACCATCCACCAAGAATATTGACAGAAGCTTATTAAATGCTAATAAAAAAAATTAAACAAGAAAGCTTTTCTGCTCTGGAAAACATCCCCCATATATGGACAGCATGGTGTCTCCTTCATGAGCTGAAAAAAGCCTTCTGTCAAATCAGGAAACCTGATGTGAGGATACAGCTATGCACACTGACTTTTGAAATACTGTTAAGAACACACATGCTATAATGCCTCTGCATTCCTAATGCAAGCAGTTATACCAATTTCAGAGCTAACAGTGAAAGGCTGGACTTTATGACTTTCTTCCAGTAGCCAGGCATTGCACATCCACCTTAATTGACATGCATTTCAAGTCACATTTGACCTTTTGGTTTTTCACGCACTGAAAATGAAGGAAGAATTAGCCTAATGTTTTAAGACTGTTGATCAAAGTTCTCAGAATAAATTTCAGCTTTTGAAGTAGTATATATCTGGCAGTTTTCCCAGAAGGGGGAACCATGTCTTTTTTTTTTTTGACTGCCAGGACTAGCCCTGCCTCCTGGTGCTGCAGAGCACAGGAAATCACAGAAATAGAACAGCAAGTCAAGAAACCACAGATAAGTTTACAGTGAATTCATACCACAGAAAAAAATAATAATATTAAAATCCAGAAGAGAATCTACAAAATTCAAGACATTGTTTTGCAATATATAAAGGTAACAGAAAGAACCCCTTCAGAACTGATGGCAGTACTCAAGTAACAGGCTGAACACATCACAAGAGATCAGAACTGAAACTACCATTTTAGTTTCCATTTCCAAACTAAACACACTGTCCAGAAATTTTCAAAGCAAATCCAGCACAGACTTTTAAAAAGTGAATGGTCTTCCAACATCTCTGAGCAGCTCCAAAAAAATCAGAATGGAAATAATACTGGATAAAGGCTTAGCTCAAGCTGCCTTTTGCCTGTGTGACAACAAAAAACAAAGGGGTTTTTGTTTAAACTGTCACTTCTGGTTTAAATGTTGGCTTTTTTAAAGTGCTAACTGCAAAGATAGAATATCTGAACAAATAGTCAGCTTGCTTATGAAATAATTTATAAGGGCTTAATGGTCTTGGCCACAGCAACTTCATCAGCTTCCTGCTCTTCCATCTTCTGTACCAAACCGCTGTTTTGCTACTGGCTCAGCTGTGTCTCTTGGAAAGATTCAGGGTCCTCAAGAAAATATTTTGATCAATGCAATTCACTTAATACCATGGTGCACTCCCATTTAATTACTATATACTGTATGCATTTACTTACTATATTACTACATAACTATTCAGGGTCCCCCACAAAGATCCATTATTCATGAATGTAGTAATATTAACTTAGTTGTATCTCAAAATCTGAAGGCAACACTGAGCTACAGATTCAAGCACAATTTCTGTTTATATTTGTTTCAGGTCATTTTCAGTCTTTTGACTGAAACTACTGCAAGTTTCAACTTTTCCTTTCAACTGTTACTATGATTACATATACACTTGGATGTACACACTTTTGAAGAATGATTATTACCTGAAAAATTACTTATTTAATAAAGGTGTGAGTTTGCATAGCATTCTCACATTAAACACCACTAAACATTTATATTATATATAGATTCCATGCTGAGCTTTTATACAGCTAATTTATGTATCATACCTCCCAACAACTCCAGACTTCACCTGCCATTTCAAAACACTGCTTTGTGAAATACTAAATAAAGTCATGTCAAATTCTCAAAGCTCTTCATTTCCTACTTTCTAAATGATAAGCATTTAGAAAGTCATTAAGGTCACAATCTTTTAAATTTAATTGTGTCGAATCCTTTTAAATATTTCAACAAGAGGTCATCCTTACCTGAACCTTCTTCAGAGCCACTGGTACCCCATCCAATAGGCAAGTTGCTCTGTAAACTTCACTGAACTGCCCACGGCCAATCTTTTTCTCTATCCGGAAATTGGCAAGTGTATTATAGCCCATGTCAGGTCGCAAGGCTTTCTAGAATCAAAAAGAAATACAAACTTTTTTTCTGATATAAGTCAGGAAAAGTAACCATTCTGGTGTAAATACACATTTAATTCCACTATATTAAAACCAAAACAGTCTCAGACTAATCACAGGATGTTCTAAAGAGAGCACCCATTATATTATTTGTGAAGTGAGGAGTTAAATTACCATTTTTGAGATATATTTAACATTTTTATAGCCTATCAGGAATCTGACCCAGAAGAAAACCCATCAGACTACAATTTGCCATGTTTCCTCTTTACGTCCTAGCTCCCTCCATCCAAATATGAGTAAACACGACCTGCTAAACAAAGAGAGACGCTAGAGGTAATAAATCTGCCCCCGTGACAGTATTTTAATGATGATATTTCAGGAGTTCTGCAATGTATTTTAATCGATTTTGTTGCTCAGAAATCAAAATACTAGGACTTGTTCTGACAAAGTGGTGCAGCATCAATGCTAGAATGCATTCCACAAACAGGACCTAGCTCAACGAGCTACTCAGAGGGCTTTTGGGGCAAGTGTCTAGAAGTGCAAATCAGCCCGAGATGTTAAGCACTCCACACAGAGCTGCGAGATAGAGGCTCTAAAGAGGCTACACTTGAGAGGTATTGTGCACCTCCCATCTGAACGGGGAGCTGCAGCCTCTCTGTCTTCACAGCAACTTGACAAACAGCAGCGTGAAGCGCTAAGGCGGTGTGACAACCGCATGCTGAGAGCAAAGTCTCACTAATGTGTTTTGGCATGCAGGTTTGTAATCACACATTTACATATGCAATGACCTACATTTGCATGTCAGATCACACACTGTCTGGCTTTATTAAGAGCAGGCACCTCCCTGCGCTCGGCGGCCGGAGTGGCGAGAGAGGGCCAGAGGGCGGTGGTTTTTGGCAGTTGAGGGATGAACTGCCACCGAGGATTAGGCTGATGTGGCCTGAGCATTAGACACTTCATTAGAGGTAATCTGTTTAACAGTGGGCAGTGTATGTAAACTTCACAGCCCATTTGCGGCACCTTTTCCCCCCCATGGCCTTTCTTCAAAGGGCAGTGTGGCTGAGTGACAGCTTGTCTCATCTGCTCCCTTGTCCTGTCAGACAATTTAGATGTGGAGAGCTGACATGAGAAGCAACATAGCTGCACATCTCCGACCACCACTGGGTCTCTCCTGGCCACGCTGCAATTTGGAGAAAATCAGCTTGTGCAGGATGAAGATTTCCTTCGGCCTGAGACCGTAACAGAACAGATTATATACACTTCACTAATGATCACATTACACTGCACTCCAAGTCAATCAGTGAGCACTCAGAACATTACAGTCCCCGTGAACATAGCCATCTTACAACATTAAGATAAACACTGACTTGCTTCCTTTTATCAGATTCATTTTATTAAACTTTTGGCCAAGCAACGTATGGAAATTGTGAGAACATTATTCTTTTTTTCTCCTCTAAATAGGCTTCTGTACGTTTCAGTTCTCAGCTACATATTCAGTTGTAACCCTGAGTACAGAAGAAATGGGAGGAGAGGGAAGATCAGTTTAAAAATTTCTACTAGAAGGAAGCAAGACAGGCATCATAATACACTAATTATTCACAGCATGAAGAGCTCATTTATATGACAAGCAAAAGAAGACCATCTTCAACAGAAACCATAATACTCCTTTTCAGATTGTATCTCAGCTCTCTTCTGAGACTAAAATCAATGTAGCACAGGGCTGCCAGGGAAGGAAAGCATCCCTTGGTGAAAGGCCACAGTGGCACAAGACATCCACAGTTAACTTCTAATTCTGTGCCACAGCTCTCAGCTTAGGCAGAGCTCTCAAGAGAGGTCCTAATTCAGTGTTTTTCCTAATTATTTGCACACAATTCCCATCATCTTTGACGTGTTTAAAAGCATCTTATGTCCCATAAAAGAGCAATGATCTTCAGTAGTCATCACAGAAAAAGGCAGCACACATCACAAGTGTGTTACATACCACTGAGGAAAACAATGAATTTATTCCCCAAAGCCTTGTAAATAACAGTAAGTCCAGTGAGCAGTGCACACTGGTTTCTCCAGTGCCCAAACCTTCCCAGGAGGTGCTTATCCCCTGCAAGATCTTCAGAATTTTTCCATTACTGTGTGCCACTGCACTGTGTGCAGCCAAAGATTGAGCTCTGGTTTTAAAAAGATGTAGGTTCCAGATTTATAAAGCACTGTCCAGTTTTTACTCTGGAATGGGCAGCATAGGTGTTCCTGGACAAGTTTTTGTACTACTTTCAAATAATTATCCCCTACAAATTTTGAAAAGCAATACCCCAATATGCTTTGTTGTAAGACAATCTTTATCCTTTCACACATCAACACATATCCAAGGAGTAAATTTCATCTGATAGCATCCACTATTGAGTAATTGCTAAAAAAAACAACAAAAAAGCAGTAGTACCTGGGGCTGAAATGGTGGAGCAGCAGGGCTCTGCATGCCTTGGGACTGTTCATCCATTCTGTCACGCAGAACTGTCCTCTGTGTCCTGAAAAGACAAATACAGTCATTACACTAGAATTACATCCCTATTTACAATCACCAACATCAGCAGAGCTACTGAAGAATTACCTCTCCCGTTTGCACGTTTCAGTTTACAAACATTTAACTGTTCCAGCATTGTTTGGGAAAGGTTTTCTTATGTTTGGCTGTTTTGTAAAGTGAAATAAAACACTACACACATCTGAACACATTATTCACAGATGTGCATTAAAGTACCTGAGCCAGACAAATGGCTCTGACTGACAAATCTGCATCACCCCATTATTCTTCAGAGGCACCAACCACTTGTTTAAGTGCATAGATGTCTGCTGGCCAGTGCCATAGCCCTGTAGGCAGCATGGGAAATAGCAGATCAGCAGAAATCTGAATTTAACTGCTGCCTGCATACTGTTGATGTCACATTAATTTATCTGTAGATTTTAGGGAGTATGCAAGAGTAGCTCCATCTCAATAGACAAAACCTGAATGCACACACACTAGATCCTGGCAAGCTGGCCAGGAGGACTTTGAGATGCTGTCTGAGGAGCACAGCCTCTATTCCCCACTACAAACCTCACCCAGCCCATCAAGGTGGGAGAGGAAAGATGCCCACCAAATTCCAAAGGCTTTTTTCTCAACTAGATTAATCCTTTCTTAGGATACACAGCATTTGGTTTAGAGGATGCAGCACCCAGCTTTACTAGTGCTTATGAGGTCTACCTCTGTTCAGATGAGGACAACAGAAGGTTCACTAGCAGCTTTGAATGCAAATAATGAAATAAACTTTTCCACAGTAACAGGAAAGCCCTTAAGTCTTTAATCATACCAACACAAAGTGTTTTTGCCTAGGACATAATCAAACCTGTCAAAGCTTTCACAGGATCAAGAGCCATGAGACTGAATGGAAAAGGCTTCATGCTTTTCCAATTATTATTTTCTTCTTTTCCTTCTCCAAGTTCTAGAGATGCTTTGACATAAAACACTTGTCTGCTGCTTCTTAAAGATTTGGAAATTCCCTATGACAGATTTATTCTGATCAATCTGTACTGCAAACACTGCAAACATGTCCTTGTGCACACAGAGCTACTTGTGGTTCACAAACCTTCCTTTAGGGCATGTAAGATTTCCTCAAATAGCACTGAAGTCCAGCATGAAAGCACACGATATTTATCCAAATCCTAACACACCCATATTGACACTTCTTACCTAGGATCTCACACACAAGCTCCCCAACAAGGCAAGAAATAACAGCAGCACTGAAAATCCAACTGCTGTGACAAACCTGCATGTAAATTCTCCTTTTGGTTTATTCACTTGTGACAAATTCTGGGGGGGGAAATGCATGGAAATCTTAAGGAATATTTTGCTAACAACTTCCTGCAGAGATCTTTCTTATAGCTGCTATAAGAATTTTAATCTTTTCAACAGCATCAATGTCTCTGCTGAAAGTTTAGCAGTGTTTTACTAATACATTTAAATATTGAGCATCATTCACCACAAAATGCACCAACTGGCAATTTGTTTGGGTGACAAACACTTGTTTCAAGATCCCTTGGAAAAAGAAGTAAATAGAAAACACCTTATCCTCTGTGCCAGAGATTTGTCCAAGATCAGTGCAATTAAACTGGAATATTTTGACAGTGTATGTTGACTCAGGAACTTCATCTTGTCTGAATGGTCAGCAACTCTGGAATTGTTTGGGAATATGCTTAGAGGTTTTTAATTTATTTTTGTTTGTTTTTTAATTGGGGAAAGGGGAGAAGTCCCATCAATACCCCTGACAACACCTCAGCCCTCTGTAACTTGTTTTTATACTAAAATCAAGTCCACCAATGAGGTAACAAATGTTCTACCATAGGAAGCACGGAAGATTAACTTAAGACTTGGGGTTGCTTTTGCAGAGGAAAAGCAAAGATCAGTATTTTCTGCTCATATCTGGAAGTTCTTGTTTGTTTGGGTTTTTTTAACTTGTTTTTGAGGACTGCATAATAGATTCACATTTTAAAGTAATATTGTATTTTGATCATACAAAATGCCAAAGATGAAAAAAAAAAGCCACAGATGCAAAATGAATCTTTTGTACTGTTTGTCAACATCAGCAAAAATTAGAATTTGCAGCTTGAAGAGTGTTTCCACAGCAAGGCATATGCCTTTCACCTTGATAATAAACTCCAGGAGTCAAAACATGGTGAGGTAATAGTTAACATATTCAAATTGACACAATAATTATTGCTCTTCCAAAGATGCTTTTCAAGTTCTAATTTATGGTGGAAAAAAAAACAATAAAAATACTGCCAATGAGTCACTCCTTGTTTAAAACTGAAAAGTGAATGCAAAACTCATATAAGTACAGCATGGCTATCACCTCTTCAAACTGGTTGCTAACACTTGGCAGGAGACTACTGGTTAACTACTAATATTTTAAATCTGTGAGATTTTCAGTTGATCCAATAATAACTAATACTGGATTTTTCAATAAACTTATATCCAAACTCCTACTAACGGGCAGTCCAGTTAAAGAAGCCAAAAACAAAATTGTTAAACTGCTTTAGAAGTTGGTTTTAGCAAGAGCAGGAGTAACCATACTTTTTCTGGTAAGATTTGTGTAAGGGAATACACTGAGTTCACATACTATTTTCTCATTAATCCCAATTTTCCAGGTATATTTTCATTCCACACACACCATCACTGCCCAACTCCTAAGAGTTCACTGTCAAAGTTGTCTGAATAGAAGATGGAAGTGCAAACTCTTGCTTCACAAGTCTGCTTCTCTTTCTCTTCATTCATTTGCAGCACTTCAGAAGTTGTGTTTTGTTTACTCTCCCTCTCCATTCACTGAAGTCACTCAAGTGGATGGCTTCTTTGGCAAGATGCTCCCAAAGGTTTGTGCATGCACTGACTTGCCCTTTTTTGAGCCTTCTGAGCCACTGCAGAGACAAGGACACAACTGTGATGGCAAAAGACAGAAGGGAAGACAGAGCTGGGGGTAGAGCAGCCCTAACACAGCTAAATCTATTGTCAAGTTACATCTCTAAATGAATTTATACAAGCAAGCCCAAGAGCTCAGTGACATCAAAGGTGCTGCTTTCTCTCCTGCATGGCCATCCTGAACTCTCTGGACCATCTGCCTCAGCTGAGTTTCTGTTCTGCAAGCAGTGAGCAGAATCAGTGCCTGTGTGAGACACTTGTCTGCCAGAGAAAAGAGTCAGCATGGGAAATGCAAAGATGGGAGATGTAGGGATTACAGAAGACACAGAACATCTCCCTTCTGGCAACAGCACACTAGTACATTAGCTCACCTGATTTCTCTTTATTTCATCCTTAGGTAGGGATGCTAATAAGTACTTAAATTCAAAATACCTGTGACAGGAAGGCAAGAGCCAACATAAGAGAGGGCAATTCATTAACACCAAGCCAAGGGTTTTGCCAACAAAATACTGTATGGGAAAATAGATATATGAAACAAAAACAGACGGAAGGAGAAGAAACCAGGATGACAAGTCACACTGGAAAAAGGGAAAAAAAAAATAAAAAAAAGGAAAGGAAAAAAAATATTTTCAAAGAAAATAGCCCAAGACATGACTTGGAAACCCCTACAACCTCAAAAGAGAAGCAAGAAAGGCAGGAGCTGTGTGTCCAGAAGCAGAGCAGCTAGCAGCCAGCACACTCACTTCAGAAGCAGGCCAACACTACTCACAGCTGTTTCTTTCTTTTCTATTAAGCCAGCAGTGGTGAAAACATGCAAGATCCATTCCTTGTTGTGGAGTATCCTGAAGGACTAGGCAGCACCAACCAGGTGCCCTGGCTGCAGGCTGTCTGCTGCTCCTCTTCACTCCTGTCTCCATGAAGCTCACGGGCAGCCCACATACCTAGCATGGAGCTCTGAATTTCAGTCAGGGAAAGCACGGGGAGTTCACTGCTGCAGACACAACTCCTTTTTTGGATCTGCTCTCAGATAAGGACAAAGAGGGTACAGAAGAAGGGCCTGCACAGGGCAGAATGACACATTTCCCCACCGCAAGTTTTTATTTATTTTAGAATTAACTTTAAGTTCACCTGTGATGTTTTTGCCATCCAGCTTTCAAAGACTCAGTCATTTTGTGAAGTTTACACACTGGCAATAGGAGATTAAAATGAACTGAAAGAGACTAGTTCAGCAACACTTCACTGCACCTAGCTCAAAACTCTCCCAGATTTCAGCAAGGATCTAAGCTACAAGCTTTACAGATACTTCTATGGTGTAATTAATCTGATCCAGCACAGGTCTAGCTATTAATTAATACAGCAATTACTTTGTTGTAAGTTATTCCAGACAGATTCAAGCAAAGATGCTGGAATGCAAACAAGTCTGTGTACTTTGTCACCTGTAGTGAGAATTCACTAACATCACCAGATTAAATACATGGATTGGGTTTTAACAGCATGATTAACATGCCTCGTTTAAAATTTTATAACAAACTCCCTAACATAAGATGCTTACCCAACAAGGAACAGCAGCACCTGAAATACTACACTGTATTTTCTAGCTACAGAAATCATATCTGAATCACAGTTACATTTCAGACAAACACACAGGATTGTCTTCACCAGAGAAGCAACTAATTTTAATAGCATTGCTTTGCTTCAGCTTTTTTAACTAGTCTGACAGGAAGAATCCTTTTAATAGTTTAAAAAATAATAAAATAAACCAAACAGATTTTCTGGAACCTGGTCAGTTAAATCCTATGAATATTCATAGTGTTAACCTGGATGAGATAATCCACCCCTGTCATTCACAAGCACTACTAATCAGGAACCAGGAAGAAAATTCTGTTTAATAACAAAAAGTCTCCCTTGGAGGCAGAGATGTAATTATGACAGTGTGACTTTTCCCAGGAGACTTTCCAAGGTACCAAACCCAGCACAGAGGTTTGGAAGAAAGTCAAACTTCAGAAGGCAACAAGGCACTAATGATGATGCAACTGAGCATAAAGCTGCTGTAAACACAGAAGATAGCTGATGTTTATGAAATATGTGGGGGAGAGGGGTTGCATGCATTAACAAATTGCCTCACCAAATTATCTCTGTGGACAAATGCACTGGACTGGCTGTATGCATGGGCTACACACAGCTCTACCTTACAATTGGGGCACAGGAAAATGAGACACTGTGATCATTAAATTAATAATAAAAAAAATAATTGATACATTTTAAAAAAAATATTTTTCCTTGGCTAGAATTCCTTGCTCTCAAATTATTTTTTTACTCCAATAACTAATTGGAATGTTGAATACATGATATCTATGATAAAGCCAGTATCTCCACCCATACAGTGAAAATCTCCAAGTATGCTTGGAAAAGTCATTCATTCAAACATCAGCTTTTTATAAATATAAATATCTTCATCTTCTAAACTAAAGAACAAGCGTTCTTAAAATATCAAAAAAGGAAAAACAAAGCAAAAAACACCAAAGACAAACAACATACAGGGCTGTAAGTTGTGACTTCACAGCTGTCCAGCACGGGTTGTATGTTTCACTAAACACTAAACTTCAGTGTATGTTTCACAACACTAAACTTTTCCTTTCTCTACTGAAGTTTTTATACTTTCATATGAAGTATTACTTCACAACCCATGAACTAATAACAACTGTGTTCTGTTGTGTTTTATCTCTCTCAAGAGTCCAAACTTTCAAATATAGACATTTCTACAGCCTTGCAACATTGAAATTATCTCCTAGATAGCCTTGAAAGCACAATAGTGTTTCAGCTTCATTATTCCTGATTAGCAGGGCTGAAAATATCCATTTTACATTTACCCCAGGTGTCTACCTTAGCAATTCATATACCAGGCATTGTAACTTCTGCATCTCAAGCTTGGAACACAACTTTGCACAGGAAACTTACTGTCTCTTGTGAGCTTTCCTGAGAACTGATGCTGCCGCACCATCAGAGAAAATCCTGCTATCACCCCAAAGGTGACAAAAGAAAACGTTACCATTCAGTTGGTGCAAGAAATAAAAAGCTTTATAACAAGTTTGGTTTTGTTTTTTTTCCAATATAAAGAATCTAACATTTGTGTGATGCAGAAACACTTCTTTTATCATTAGTAGGTTTAACACCCTAAACAGTTCTACCATTCAAATTGGCATTAAAGCAAAACAAATTAATTTCCATGTGTGAACAATATTCTAAACTCCTGAATCCTAAAGATAAGCAGGTACAGTTCCCACAGATACAACATGGAATTCAGGGCCAGTATAGCATCCAGATTGGGTGACACGTAAATAGAGAGGGCAAAAGAAACTCAACAGCCAACTTCCAATCTTTCTTACTAGGCCTGTTACAGTCTTGTACAGCTACTGCCACTGCCACCATCTGGGTCACAGAACCACAGTGTCAGGGGGTGAAAGGGAGCTAGAAGATCATCTAGTCCAACCCCCCTGCCACAGCAGGGGCACCTAGACCAAGTCACCCAGGAACAGATCCAGGGGGGTCTGGAATGTCTCCAGAGCAGGAGACTCCACAACCTCCCTGGGCAGCCCCTGCCAGGCTCTGCCACCCTCACTGGGAACAAGTTTTTCCTTGTGTTTCCCCTAAACCTCTTGTGCTCCAACTGACTCCCATTGCCTCTTGTCCTGTCACTGGATGACACTGAGCAGAGTCTGGCTCCATCCTCCCTACACTGCCCTGAACATATTGACAGACACTGCTGAGCTCCCCCCTCACTCTCCTCCAGGCTAAAGAGCCCCAGCTCTCTCAGCCTCTCCTCAGCAGGGAGATCTCCACTCCCTTCAGCATCTTGCTGCCCTGCACTGGACTCTCTCCAGTAAATCTCTGTCTTTGCTGAACTGGGGTGCCCAGCACTGGACACAGCACTCGAGGTGGGGTCCCAGCCAGGCCAGAGCTCTCTCCACTCTCTGCCACAGCAGCTCCCAGTGCCAACACTGCTCCTAAGTGCCGTGCACAGCTCCCCAAGCTGGGCTGTCCCCCTCGGCTGCCCTGGGAGCATCACCGAACAACACCAACCTCTCAGGTGAGAGGGCAGAGAAGCCTGCAAGAAAGCAGCTGGCAACAACCACAAGGGAAAGGAGCTCTGCTTGGCTATTAGCTGAAGAGCCCAGCCAGGGGCAGAGGCTCAGGAGGACGCGGCCAGCACGCAGACACAGGCCGGGACGGCAGCACACAGGGGGGGCTCGGTCCGCCAGCGGCCGCAGAGCCATCAGCACCCTCCAGCGAGCCGCTGACCCACCCGCCACCGCTCCCCCGGACCCCGGCAGCGGCTCGGCCTGCCCCTCGGAGCGGGGGCGCGGGGAAGGCGGCGAAACCGTCGTGCGAGGTGCGGGCAGCGCAGCGCAGCGCAACACAGCACAGCACAGCACAGCACAGCTCAGCTCAGCTCAGCTCAGCTCAGCTCAGCTCAGCTCAGCTCAGCTCAGCAGCACAGGGCCGACCGCGGCCATCCCGCCCGCCCGGCGCGCCGCTGAAAAGTTTCTGAGCTCCATTCCGCACCGCTCCCTGTCCCTGGGGCGGGCGGAGCGGCAGCTGCCGCACCCAATGGCGCTGCGAACCACGGGCCCCGGCGGCCAATAGCGAGAGCCGGGGACCCCCGGCAGCCGCCCGCGCAGGGCAGCGTCTCCGGGAGAGCGGGTGCTGCAGCCGGGACCCCCGCCACGGCCTCGGCCCCAAGCCCCGCGTCGCCCACCCAGCGGCCCGGCCGCCGCAGCGCTCACCGGGGAGCCTGGTGCCGCCGCCTCCCGGCGCGGGCCCCGCAACCGGCCTCCTCTCCCCACGTTCCTTCCGCGCCTCAAGCGCTAGGCCGGGTGCGAGCCGGTCGCAAGTACCTACCGGGGCTCCTAGCGGGCGGCTCGGACACCTACAACGGCCCCGAGCTCCTCTCTACCCCCCGCTGCTCCTGCCGGGCCCGTAAACATCCCGGCATCCCCGAGGAGAGAGGCGGGGCGGCCGCCGGGCCACGCCTCGCTCCACCGCCCCTCTCCGGGCCTGAGGCCGGGGGTCGGGCAGCGGCTCTTCCCCGGGCCTGGCCCGAGGGATCGGGAGCCGGCTGAAGTTTCCCCGCGGCGCTCGGCAGCCAGAAGCCACCGCACTCAGGCCGGGGCCTCGTCCCGGGGGTGGCGGTGCAGCTCTGGCCCGGATCGGCAGCTCTCCGGCCGAGGGCTTGGCTGGCGGCCGCTAGGAAATACAGCAGGGAGCTGCTGGCAGCCTCCTTCGCCTCTGCTCGTGCGGGGAACTTTTCGGCTTGTTTGAAAATGACTTGGCTTGTCAATGTTAGTGACAGGGAGCGGTGTTGTGAGTGTGGAGCACAGCGGGGCCGCCATCCCCATGGCGCTGCAGAGCAGCAGGTAGGGGAAGCGCTGCACTGCCCTGGCACAGCCACAGCTGGAGAAAGGCAAAGGCCAGGCCTCTGAAAACTGCTTCATCTGCAGCCCAGTGAGCAGCTCGGCTCTCCGGCTCTGGCCCAGGCTGCTTTGGGAAAGGCAGTGTGCCAAGCCATGTACTTTTCAGTTACACGCAATCTACAAGACACTAAATATTGACTGTCAGCTGAATGTAAAACAAACACCTCGCTGCTACACTTGGAGAAATGAAAGTAATAGGACCAAATATATACCAGACTCTTGATGAGCCCTGTCCCACCGGTTTTTGCAAGAACACTGGTGGTAAGCACCTAAAACGTACCAAATTCCTGAACACTGCTACTGTTCAGGTCCCTAAAAGTTTAGCCCGCTTCAGGATGAGGAAAAGTAATGAACTTCACAGAACAGATCTTGAGAACCAACAATGGTGGACAGGCATGAAAGCTGACTACAACCTCCCCAGTGCTTATGGATTATTGTAATAAAATGGCTGCTTTCTCAGGTAGGAAACTCTGGTAAAGATAGAATTCTGTCACTCAAGTGAGAAAACAGTAGATGTACTTTAATTTTTTTGCAAAGCAAAGTTTCCCTTCTCACAAGTGTTGGTTGGTTAATTTTTCCCTCGGAACAGGTGAAGTTATACTGGGTTTAAGTCTCTTGTAGGATAAATAAGAACTGAGACAGTGTGTGTGGGAAATCTATTCACCTCTCCCTGTACAAAATTCCACTCTCTGCTTTTGAGGCAAACTTCAGCTCTGAGAAATCTGCAGTGCAATCGATGCAAAATTTAATGAACTTTGAAAGGAAATTATTATTATTTGATTGGTTCTCATTTCTCTGATGGTAACACATTTATTAATCATTGTGCATATTTTCTTTTGGGGGTTATTTGATGTCACTAGCTAAATATAGTGACAAGGTGCCTGCTCTGCCTGTGGAATCAGACATACCCTCTAATCTTCCCCTTCAGTAAGTCATAGCTGCTGTGTTATACTTGAGTCATTATCACTAGAAAAATAAACAACCAAAACATAGTAAACAAAATGAACAGCTGTTACATTTTAAGTCAAATGTAAATTTGTAAATATCAAGTAAATATCCTTGCCTATGGATCCATATGAACAATCACATTTACTTCAGTAATGTCTAGGAAGAAGCAGTGTCTAAATAATTCACTGAAACCATAATCACAATATATATTTCCCCCTGCCACCCAACAAAATCCTTATGTAGATCAGACACCAACAGTTATGCTGTTGAATCCCTGAGGAATCTGTAGAAGCAACTTCATATTTTTATGTAGTAACATGGGTAAAATGTAGAGGAGAGTTTGTAAAAGATATGGGGATTTTCCAGTGGAAAGTAATAGGTAAGATAAAAGCATTTCTTGTCAATTTAGCACACAAGTAAACCATAAAGCTACAGGCCTCATGGAGGGGTGTGTTCAGATGTGTTATGCTATTCACTGCACTCTGTTGTGGTACAGTTAAGACAACTATTCAAAATGCACAATTATGATCATTTTACCCAAATTCAACAGAATTTACACATTTGTAGAAAGGCTGCCTGAGGTTCATAAATCCTTAAACACTATTTGAGTTTATATTTGGTCCTGATGAGGACAAAAAGGCATATCCATTTGCACAAGTAGGCTCTTTGCCCAGAGACTAACACAAGTCTTTGCAAATGTTCTGAATTCCAGTGTTACTGGATAAATTTCAGTCAAATAGCTTCATTTGGTCTTTCACAGAAGATTTCCTGCTCTCTTGTTCCATCCTTTCAGATAAAAATGAAATCAAGGTAGGACAGCATTCATTTTCCTAGGATGCTTTCTCTTAGTGTGTGTCACAAGTGGTTAGAGTGCAGCCCTTACAAACAAGAATTGTCTCTCAGCATGTCTTTGCACTTTGCCTGGTAGAAGGAAACCTGTGCCTGTGCTGCAATGCCAGTGACTACTAATTTATGGTGACGTTGAGAGGGTGTTGACAGCAAGAGAGCTAATGGCACTAGTGGAGAAAAACTGCATTTATAGTCAAAATAACTGTTGTCCATCCCAAAAACAAACAATTTCCAGTGTTTCATCTTTATTAGCCAGAACTCTCAGTAGAAAGATGATTCTCAGTGGCAATTTTGCTGGAGTAAGGGCTACAGAATTTTTCTACTGACTTCAGCAGACTTTGGAGCCAGCCTGAGAGAAAAAAAGTCCCGGAACAAGTGAAATAAATATCCTTGGCATTTTACAATAAAATGGGAGTACATTTTATAGGCGGCTAGCAGCTTGTAATTACCCTTAGTAAAACTAATCCTTTCCCTCTGCTTATTAAAATATTTAATGTATCAGCAAGCCATGAAAAGGACCCACTACCAATCTCTTAGCTTGCACTAAAACTGAGAAACATCCACTTGAGTCATAGTTCCCAGTGCCAGTCCTGCTTCTCTGCCTGCTATTGGAATTCAGAGCCTCTCAGGGAATTAAAACTAACACATTAGTTCCTAATTAAATCCAAAAGGGATGAGAAATGTAACCAAACAACTTTATATCCTTTCTTGGGAATACTGTCTCAGGAGGATAAGGAAGGAGCAGTGGCTGTTAGTTAATGATTTTCCTTCTTCTAACACAGAACATGTCTGCAATGTTCTTTTGACCCCTTCTAAATTTCTTCAAGGGGAGCATTTGACTCCTCAAGCTTCCTCCTGCATATATATTTTTTAAGGTTGCTGCAGGTTCGTAATAATTTAGTAGGATAAAGAAGTACAGTCATTACTATTGCAGTCCTTTTTTCTTCAATTAGTATTTCTAATCACATTAGACATGTTTTCAGTATCCAGAGAGGATGCCTGGTCCCTACAGCTATCGTGAACCATTAACTTTAATTAAAATTTACAAGTCTAATGTTGTTACATCTGCTAAAAGCATTAACTGCCATGTTAATTACCAAAATGTTAATGTTGCGTTAAAATATGAATGTTCTCTTTTGACAGTTCACTGTGCTTTAATTAATTAATTTTGGTAGAATATCTCCTAAAAAAAAAAAAAAAANTCTAATCTTCCCCTTCAGTAAGTCATAGCTGCTGTGTTATACTTGAGTCATTATCACTAGAAAAATAAACAACCAAAACATAGTAAACAAAATGAACAGCTGTTACATTTTAAGTCAAATGTAAATTTGTAAATATCAAGTAAATATCCTTGCCTATGGATCCATATGAACAATCACATTTACTTCAGTAATGTCTAGGAAGAAGCAGTGTCTAAATAATTCACTGAAACCATAATCACAATATATATTTCCCCCTGCCACCCAACAAAATCCTTATGTAGATCAGACACCAACAGTTATGCTGTTGAATCCCTGAGGAATCTGTAGAAGCAACTTCATATTTTTATGTAGTAACATGGGTAAAATGTAGAGGAGAGTTTGTAAAAGATATGGGGATTTTCCAGTGGAAAGTAATAGGTAAGATAAAAGCATTTCTTGTCAATTTAGCACACAAGTAAACCATAAAGCTACAGGCCTCATGGAGGGGTGTGTTCAGATGTGTTATGCTATTCACTGCACTCTGTTGTGGTACAGTTAAGACAACTATTCAAAATGCACAATTATGATCATTTTACCCAAATTCAACAGAATTTACACATTTGTAGAAAGGCTGCCTGAGGTTCATAAATCCTTAAACACTATTTGAGTTTATATTTGGTCCTGATGAGGACAAAAAGGCATATCCATTTGCACAAGTAGGCTCTTTGCCCAGAGACTAACACAAGTCTTTGCAAATGTTCTGAATTCCAGTGTTACTGGATAAATTTCAGTCAAATAGCTTCGTTTGGTCTTTCACAGAAGATTTCCTGCTCTCTTGTTCCATCCTTTCAGATAAAAATGAAATCAAGGTAGGACAGCATTCATTTTCCTAGGATGCTTTCTCTTAGTGTGTGTCACAAGTGGTTAGAGTGCAGCCCTTACAAACAAGAATTGTCTCTCAGCATGTCTTTGCACTTTGCCTGGTAGAAGGAAACCTGTGCCTGTGCTGCAATGCCAGTGACTACTAATTTATGGTGACGTTGAGAGGGTGTTGACAGCAAGAGAGCTAATGGCACTAGTGGAGAAAAACTGCATTTATAGTCAAAATAACTGTTGTCCATCCCAAAAACAAACAATTTCCAGTGTTTCATCTTTATTAGCCAGAACTCTCAGTAGAAAGATGATTCTCAGTGGCAATTTTGCTGGAGTAAGGGCTACAGAATTTTTCTACTGACTTCAGCAGACTTTGGAGCCAGCCTGAGAGAAAAAAAGTCCCGGAACAAGTGAAATAAATATCCTTGGCATTTTACAATAAAATGGGAGTACATTTTATAGGCGGCTAGCAGCTTGTAATTACCCTTAGTAAAACTAATCCTTTCCCTCTGCTTATTAAAATATTTAATGTATTAAATATGTCACAAATATGTCAA
>VYZU01013130.1:20968-37154 GCA_013401355.1 Ceyx cyanopectus
GTAGGCAGCTGTTTAGTGGCAAATGCATCATTATTTTTGTAGGGTGCAGGGAAATGTATTTTTAGAGACCAGATGCCTAGTTCACAAATTTAGATGGTTTATTAGAATTTTTTTTCTTTTAATCTGCAAGTTACAGCGTTCAGAATACATTTCAAATTGCTGTTCCAAGCTTACTTTAGCATTTCTTAAAGAAACTGTGTCTCCAGGTTCTCTCTTAGAAACCATGTGGTTACATTCAGGTAGTTCCACTTGTAAAACACAAATCTTCATGTAATACATTTAAAGCTGTTCTTAGAGGTGGGCATTGTATCACTCAAATTGCATTTTTCCAGCAGACAGTTGTATTTTTGAGTGAATATTATAGGAAAATGCTGCAATAAGGGGTTGTTTGTCTTCCAGAGAGTTTGGAGCTTACCCACTTGCAGGGCCTTCAATTAAGGACCATTAGATGGACTGGTCTGAAGCAGAGAAGAACTTCACAGTATCCCAGACCTTCAGAATCAAATTTGGCCCAAATTTGGAATCTACCCACTCCACCCCAAAAAGAAAATCACTTTCAATCTCAGGCAGTGTAAAACCCAAGCTACAGCTGATCTGAGCCACACAAAGTCCTCATTCCACAGGATCAGTGGTAAGAATGACTCTGCTGTGCTCTGATCCCAATGCTACTTCAAACAGAAAATGTCTCCATTGAAAAATAATAGTTATTATTTTGAAGAAGGTACCAAGTTGCTACAAAAATATTTCTCCTGCTGTGCCAGAAAGCAACCTATCTCCTGGGCTTTGTTTGCTTGCATGCATCTCATGGCCTGCAGCAATACTTCTCAAAGTCAAGTTTACAGAAACTTTTGTCTCTCCTGGGGAGATGAATGCTTTCCAAAGCTCATTATTTATTTGGGAATATNGGAGTACATTTTATAGGCGGCTAGCAGCTTGTAATTACCCTTAGTAAAACTAATCCTTTCCCTCTGCTTATTAAAATATTTAATGTATCAGCAAGCCATGAAAAGGACCCACTACCAATCTCTTAGCTTGCACTAAAACTGAGAAACATCCACTTGAGTCATAGTTCCCAGTGCCAGTCCTGCTTCTCTGCCTGCTATTGGAATTCAGAGCCTCTCAGGGAATTAAAACTAACACATTAGTTCCTAATTAAATCCAAAAGGGATGAGAAATGTAACCAAACAACTTTATATCCTTTCTTGGGAATACTGTCTCAGGAGGATAAGGAAGGAGCAGTGGCTGTTAGTTAATGATTTTCCTTCTTCTAACACAGAACATGTCTGCAATGTTCTTTTGACCCCTTCTAAATTTCTTCAAGGGGAGCATTTGACTCCTCAAGCTTCCTCCTGCATATATATTTTTTAAGGTTGCTGCAGGTTCGTAATAATTTAGTAGGATAAAGAAGTACAGTCATTACTATTGCAGTCCTTTTTTCTTCAATTAGTATTTCTAATCACATTAGACATGTTTTCAGTATCCAGAGAGGATGCCTGGTCCCTACAGCTATCGTGAACCATTAACTTTAATTAAAATTTACAAGTCTAATGTTGTTACATCTGCTAAAAGCATTAACTGCCATGTTAATTACCAAAATGTTAATGTTGCGTTAAAATATGAATGTTCTCTTTTGACAGTTCACTGTGCTTTAATTAATTAATTTTGGTAGAATATCTCCTAAAAAAAAAAAAAGGCATAAAACCATAAATGCTGACTGAAATAATGAGACAGAATGGGAAAAGTGATGGAGTTTCTCTTCCCAAGTAACCTGTAAGAGTGAGGGAGCCATGCTTTGCTGGGATGCCTGAATCATCCCTTGTTTTGTTTGGTTATGCATGTGGGTTTTGGTTAACCTATGAAACTGTTTTTATGTCCACCCATGAGTTTTCTCACTGGTACTTTTCTGATTCTCTCACCCATCCTGACACGAGGGGAGTGAGTGAGTGGCTGTGTGGTGCTTAGCTGCCAGCTAGGATTAAACCATGACATAAAACCCCAGAAATCTCTGGTTAAAGTAAAGCTGTCACTTGAAATATTTAATGGTGAGCTACTCCTCTATCATATTCTTCTTAAAGGCATTGTCATTGCAATGAATAAAGGAGAAAGTTCTGACAAAGCAATGTTAAATATAATTGTTACATGTTTCTCTCACGTTGGATAATTATTTTAATGGCTGAAGTTAACAGTCTGCCAAGTAATTTCTTAATGTGATTGTTAAAAGGTACTGTTAGATTTCATGCCATAATCTATTTTTTTTTNGTTCACAAATTTAGATGGTTTATTAGAATTTTTTTTCTTTTAATCTGCAAGTTACAGCGTTCAGAATACATTTCAAATTGCTGTTCCAAGCTTACTTTAGCATTTCTTAAAGAAACTGTGTCTCCAGGTTCTCTCTTAGAAACCATGTGGTTACATTCAGGTAGTTCCACTTGTAAAACACAAATCTTCATGTAATACATTTAAAGCTGTTCTTAGAGGTGGGCATTGTATCACTCAAATTGCATTTTTCCAGCAGACAGTTGTATTTTTGAGTGAATATTATAGGAAAATGCTGCAATAAGGGGTTGTTTGTCTTCCAGAGAGTTTGGAGCTTACCCACTTGCAGGGCCTTCAATTAAGGACCATTAGATGGACTGGTCTGAAGCAGAGAAGAACTTCACAGTATCCCAGACCTTCAGAATCAAATTTGGCCCAAATTTGGAATCTACCCACTCCACCCCAAAAAGAAAATCACTTTCAATCTCAGGCAGTGTAAAACCCAAGCTACAGCTGATCTGAGCCACACAAAGTCCTCATTCCACAGGATCAGTGGTAAGAATGACTCTGCTGTGCTCTGATCCCAATGCTACTTCAAACAGAAAATGTCTCCATTGAAAAATAATAGTTATTATTTTGAAGAAGGTACCAAGTTGCTACAAAAATATTTCTCCTGCTGTGCCAGAAAGCAACCTATCTCCTGGGCTTTGTTTGCTTGCATGCATCTCATGGCCTGCAGCAATACTTCTCAAAGTCAAGTTTACAGAAACTTTTGTCTCTCCTGGGGAGATGAATGCTTTCCAAAGCTCATTATTTATTTGGGAATATCCAAGCACTCTAGAAAAGGAAATACTTGAAATTATTCATTTGCAGTTAACCTGATATTAAGTTCTGTGTTGCAGATCTCTAACTTGTGTCACTTCTTACAAAGTTCTGTTTCACCACTGGTCTTGGAGCATGGAAACCACTCCTCTCTTTTGGAGCCTTCTGCTTCTTACAGCATGAGAAAGCTACTGAAAGCTTCTTTTTCCTGAAGAAAACCAGGAGACAGCAAGAAGCTTCCACTTCCATTTCAGCAGTTAGCATCACTCCTTTGATTTTGTGCAGTGTAAATTAACCCCACGGAGTAACTCCAGCAGGAACAGTGCCTTGCAATGCCTGCCTTCAAATTTGCATCTCTTCATTCTATGCCTACTTTTTAATCTTTTTTTTTTTTTTCATAGTGCATGTGCTATTAAATGGGAACTTTAAAAGATTTCTCTCATTCCCTTTCCCAAACTTGTGGGTGGGGGCTGCTTATCTGAATGCACTATAATAGCTGGCAAGCAGCCTGGAACACCATCCACTGCAAAACTGTTATTGAACTATAAAACAACAGAGTCTTATTGTTAAAAGTTAATTAAAAGGCCAGCATAAGGGCATTATTTTGTGATCTCTTTCAAGATAGGTTCACAACAGTTTTTATCAGTCAAAACATCAAAGGGCAAGCTGCACAGTTTTGCTATGCAGAACTTTTTGGTAAGAGTCACAAACCCAACCTTTTTTTGACCTTTCTTGTGAATATACTGAGATTATTGAATGAACATAGTGAAAAGCACTGTACTTTTAGATCTAGTGGAGTTCTGAATATCTATTTCAGAATCACTGTTATAAATCACATGTATATATCTGTATATACATTTATATATATAAATATATATATAATTTTTTTTTTNAAAACCATAAATGCTGACTGAAATAATGAGACAGAATGGGAAAAGTGATGGAGTTTCTCTTCCCAAGTAACCTGTAAGAGTGAGGGAGCCATGCTTTGCTGGGATGCCTGAATCATCCCTTGTTTTGTTTGGTTATGCATGTGGGTTTTGGTTAACCTATGAAACTGTTTTTATGTCCACCCATGAGTTTTCTCACTGGTACTTTTCTGATTCTCTCACCCATCCTGACACGAGGGGAGTGAGTGAGTGGCTGTGTGGTGCTTAGCTGCCAGCTAGGATTAAACCATGACATAAAACCCCAGAAATCTCTGGTTAAAGTAAAGCTGTCACTTGAAATATTTAATGGTGAGCTACTCCTCTATCATATTCTTCTTAAAGGCATTGTCATTGCAATGAATAAAGGAGAAAGTTCTGACAAAGCAATGTTAAATATAATTGTTACATGTTTCTCTCACGTTGGATAATTATTTTAATGGCTGAAGTTAACAGTCTGCCAAGTAATTTCTTAATGTGATTGTTAAAAGGTACTGTTAGATTTCATGCCATAATCTATTTTTTTTTTAATTTACATAAGGAAACCTTAATTTTGCCTGCAGATCTTCTATGTTACACATCAGATGCACATTATTCACCCTGTACTATGTTGGATGTTGGAAGTAGGCAGCTGTTTAGTGGCAAATGCATCATTATTTTTGTAGGGTGCAGGGAAATGTATTTTTAGAGACCAGATGCCTAGTTCACAAATTTAGATGGTTTATTAGAATTTTTTTTCTTTTAATCTGCAAGTTACAGCGTTCAGAATACATTTTAAATTGCTGTTCCAAGCTTACTTTAGCATTTCTGAAAGAAACTGTGTCTCCAGGTTCTCTCTTAGAAACCATGTGGTTACATTCAGGTAGTTCCACTTGTAAAACACAAATCTTCATGTAATACATTTAAAGCTGTTCTTAGAGGTGGGCATTGTATCACTCAAATTGCATTTTTCCAGCAGACAGTTGTATTTTTGAGTGAATATTATAGGAAAATGCTGCAATAAAGGGTTGTTTGTCTTCCAGAGAGTTTGGAGCTTACCCACTTGCAGGGCCTTCAATTAAGGACCATTAGATGGACTGGTCTGAAGCAGAGAAGAACTTCACAGTATCCCAGACCTTCAGAATCAAATTTGGCCCAAATTTGGAATCTACCCACTCCACCCCAAAAAGAAAATCACTTTCAATCTCAGGCAGTGTAAAACCCAAGCTACAGCTGATCTGAGCCACACAAAGTCCTCATTCCACAGGATCAGTGGTAAGAATGACTCTGCTGTGCTCTGATCCCAATGCTACTTCAAACAGAAAATGTCTCCATTGAAAAATAATAGTTATTATTTTGAAGAAGGTACCAAGTTGCTACAAAAATATTTCTCCTGCTGTGCCAGAAAGCAACCTATCTCCTGGGCTTTGTTTGCTTGCATGCATCTCATGGCCTGCAGCAATACTTCTCAAAGTCAAGTTTACAGAAACTTTTGTCTCTCCTGGGGAGATGAATGC
The DNA here is from genome assembly GCA_013401355.1 of Ceyx cyanopectus. Classification (NCBI taxonomy): domain Eukaryota; kingdom Metazoa; phylum Chordata; class Aves; order Coraciiformes; family Alcedinidae; genus Ceyx; species Ceyx cyanopectus. The sequence continues at coordinate 26,469 of VYZU01013130.1, forward strand.
TTTCCAAAGCTCATTATTTATTTGGGAATATCCAAGCACTCTAGAAAAGGAAATACTTGAAATTATTCATTTGCAGTTAACCTGATATTAAGTTCTGTGTTGCAGATCTCTAACTTGTGTCACTTCTTACAAAGTTCTGTTTCACCACTGGTCTTGGAGCATGGAAACCACTCCTCTCTTTTGGAGCCTTCTGCTTCTTACAGCATGAGAAAGCTACTGAAAGCTTCTTTTTCCTGAAGAAAACCAGGAGACAGCAAGAAGCTTCCACTTCCATTTCAGCAGTTAGCATCACTCCTTTGATTTTGTGCAGTGTAAATTAACCCCACGGAGTAACTCCAGCAGGAACAGTGCCTTGCAATGCCTGCCTTCAAATTTGCATCTCTTCATTCTATGCCTACTTTTTAATCTTTTTTTTTTTTTTCATAGTGCATGTGCTATTAAATGGGAACTTTAAAAGATTTCTCTCATTCCCTTTCNTGTCCACCCATGAGTTTTCTCACTGGTACTTTTCTGATTCTCTCACCCATCCTGACACGAGGGGAGTGAGTGAGTGGCTGTGTGGTGCTTAGCTGCCAGCTAGGATTAAACCATGACATAAAACCCCAGAAATCTCTGGTTAAAGTAAAGCTGTCACTTGAAATATTTAATGGTGAGCTACTCCTCTATCATATTCTTCTTAAAGGCATTGTCATTGCAATGAATAAAGGAGAAAGTTCTGACAAAGCAATGTTAAATATAATTGTTACATGTTTCTCTCACGTTGGATAATTATTTTAATGGCTGAAGTTAACAGTCTGCCAAGTAATTTCTTAATGTGATTGTTAAAAGGTACTGTTAGATTTCATGCCATAATCTATTTTTTTTTTAATTTACATAAGGAAACCTTAATTTTGCCTGCAGATCTTCTATGTTACACATCAGATGCACATTATTCACCCTGTACTATGTTGGATGTTGGAAGTAGGCAGCTGTTTAGTGGCAAATGCATCATTATTTTTGTAGGGTGCAGGGAAATGTATTTTTAGAGACCAGATGCCTAGTTCACAAATTTAGATGGTTTATTAGAATTTTTTTTCTTTTGATCTGCAAGTTACAGCGTTCAGAATACATTTTAAATTGCTGTTCCAAGCTTACTTTAGCATTTCTGAAAGAAACTGTGTCTCCAGGTTCTCTCTTAGAAACCATGTGGTTACATTCAGGTAGTTCCACTTGTAAAACACAAATCTTCATGTAATACATTTAAAGCTGTTCTTAGAGGTGGGCATTGTATCACTCAAATTGCATTTTTCCAGCAGACAGTTGTATTTTTGAGTGAATATTATAGGAAAATGCTGCAATAAAGGGTTGTTTGTCTTCCAGAGAGTTTGGAGCTTACCCACTTGCAGGGCCTTCAATTAAGGACCATTAGATGGACTGGTCTGAAGCAGAGAAGAACTTCACAGTATCCCAGACCTTCAGAATCAAATTTGGCCCAAATTTGGAATCTACCCACTCCACCCCAAAAAGAAAATCACTTTCAATCTCAGGCAGTGTAAAACCCAAGCTACAGCTGATCTGAGCCACACAAAGTCCTCATTCCACAGGATCAGTGGTAAGAATGACTCTGCTGTGCTCTGATCCCAATGCTACTTCAAACAGAAAATGTCTCCATTGAAAAATAATAGTTATTATTTTGAAGAAGGTACCAAGTTGCTACAAAAATATTTCTCCTGCTGTGCCAGAAAGCAACCTATCTCCTGGGCTTTGTTTGCTTGCATGCATCTCATGGCCTGCAGCAATACTTCTCAAAGTCAAGTTTACAGAAACTTTTGTCTCTCCTGGGGAGATGAATGCTTTCCAAAGCTCATTATTTATTTGGGAATATCCAAGCACTCTAGAAAAGGAAATACTTGAAATTATTCATTTGCAGTTAACCTGATATTAAGTTCTGTGTTGCAGATCTCTAACTTGTGTCACTTCTTACAAAGTTCTGTTTCACCACTGGTCTTGGAGCATGGAAACCACTCCTCTCTTTTGGAGCCTTCTGCTTCTTACAGCATGAGAAAGCTACTGAAAGCTTCTTTTTCCTGAAGAAAACCAGGAGACAGCAAGAAGCTTCCACTTCCATTTCAGCAGTTAGCATCACTCCTTTGATTTTGTGCAGTGTAAATTAACCCCACGGAGTAACTCCAGCAGGAACAGTGCCTTGCAATGCCTGCCTTCAAATTTGCATCTCTTCATTCTATGCCTACTTTTTAATCTTTTTTTTTTTTTTCATAGTGCATGTGCTATTAAATGGGAACTTTAAAAGATTTCTCTCATTCCCTTTCCCAAACTTGTGGGTGGGGGCTGCTTATCTGAATGCACTATAATAGCTGGCAAGCAGCCTGGAACACCATCCACTGCAAAACTGTTATTGAACTATAAAACAACAGAGTCTTATTGTTAAAAGTTAATTAAAAGGCCAGCATAAGGGCATTATTTTGTGATCTCTTTCAAGATAGGTTCACAACAGTTTTTATCAGTCAAAACATCAAAGGGCAAGCTGCACAGTTTTGCTATGCAGAACTTTTTGGTAAGAGTCACAAACCCAACCTTTTTTTGACCTTTCTTGTGAATATACTGAGATTATTGAATGAACATAGTGAAAAGCACTGTACTTTTAGATCTAGTGGAGTTCTGAATATCTATTTCAGAATCACTGTTATAAATCACATGTATATATCTGTATATACATTTATATATATAAATATATATATAATTTTTTTTTTNGATGGAAAATAGTAATCCGCAGTATGCTTTGTGTTTCAATGTAACAGTAATGTATGTTTTCATTTGCTATTTGTTTAAAAGCTACTTTCTGGATAGGACAGGTGAGAAACTGAAGAGGTGGTGTTCATGTTCTGTTGCAAAGAGCTGAAGAATATGTTTAAACTAGAGAGGCCATGTACACAGGGCTATCCCTCCATTGAATTGAGCTATAAAGCTGGACCAGTTCGATAACTTTTGTAACACTTTTTACACTGGCACTTACTTTTGAATGGAAGAGGTAGAAGGTACAGATTTAAAAATCTGTCAGTTTTACACTGTAAGGCAAGGTTTCCCTGTGGTATTTTGTTGCATGTGAAATGCATTGAAGTTGGTAGTGATGTGGTTATAGTTGTCTGCTATGCTTTTTCAAAAATGCTAAATTGTTCAATGTAATTTTATAGTACTTATTTGTAATGCTTTGTCTGATGTCTTGTGTGATCACCAAATTCTAATGCTGTGCCCTACACTGAAGTACAGCATATAAAGGTGGTTTCCAACACAGGTTGTCAAAGTGAGTAAAGGAACTTTACCAGGCAATGGGGGGAGAGGAAGAATATTTGAAGTATATATAATATGCTGCTCTGGGCTTGATTCTGTGCATCAGTCACAGGCACAGTGGGTAGCAGTAGCTTGTGGTGTATGCTAGGCTGTGCTTGTAAAATCAGCCCTCTCCTAGAGCTGCTGTGCTGTGGAGTAATCTGCCTGTGAAGAAGAGCTGAACTGTCAGACTCACGCTGCCGTGACCCAGCATTCATGAGCACTGAGTGGAGCTCCTGAGGACTGTGCAGGAAATGTTTTGCTGTAGGAAAATCTGTCACTTGCAAGTCAACACAAAAGAGTAGAATCACAACAGATATCTATTTGCAATACTTGTTTAACTCCAGCCATTATTTCAGTAACTTAGAGCATCTTAGGAGAAGCCATGAAAGTAAAACATCAAAGTTAAAGGTGCAGCGTGTCTTTGCCTCAAAGTTTTCTGACTGAAAGTGAATTTCTATTCAAAAGTAACTGATGTGGCTGATTTGTATCTTTCTATTTCCAGCCAATCTAGAGTTTTTCAAAGATGAAAGTGTGGGGATTGTGTGGGGTTGTAGTTTTATTTGTTTTTAATTTTTGAGTTGTGGGTTGTTTGGTTTTGTTTCTTTGCTTGTTTGTTTGTTGTTTAACTGTATACTGAATAACAGTATATTTAGAGAAATACAGGAGGTGTTCTGGTAAAGCATCCAACTTTAAATATGCTGGATTCTAAATACCACATAACAAGTTAGTGAGGTTTATTCTACTGCACAGATCTATGAAAATGAGTGCAAAATGCACAGAAGAAAGAAAATAAAACCTCACTATAGGATTTGCATAGACAAAGAAGAAAGTGTAATTTCCTAGCACTGACAACAGCGTAAGCACGGAGTAACTTTAAGGAGAATTATTTTTGCAAATCACCAGTATGTTTCACATGCTTTGGTTTCTAATATGTCATTGTTAAATCAAAGAGTTGAGGGCTGGTTTGGGTTTTTTTTTAAGCATGCAGAAGAGTTAAGAAATGTGAAGCAAATTGAACATTAACAGTGAGGCTTTTTTTTTTTTTAAGTAATTTGTTTCTATTATTTCTCTACATGAAGCCAACAGATCAAATAGCCTACAGCCTTCCAGCACAGTACATGAGCATGCACAAAATATAGGCATTAAATCTTGCATGAAAGTTTCTCCTAAAGTGTGATTATATCTGACATTGCCATTCATCACTTTCTGAGGGTTTCTGCAGGAGAGAGGTGGTACCCAAGTCATCTCACCGAGGCCAAGCACTTTCCTCTCCATTTATTCTTTGGTTCCTCTTCTCATTTTGCATGCCAAACATTAAATAGGTCAAGTTCCCTTTTAGGGAAATTGCATAGTTATGATTTCTGAAGAGCTATGGGCTTGTCTACAGGATGTTATACCTCTCTTTGATTTATCTGTGCACAGATCCTTCAAGTATAGCCACACATTACTCTGTGTGAGGAAGCAATTGGGGATTTTGCTTATTTATAATATTGCATTTCTATGGCATAAAAAGAGATCTGAACATTTGTTTTTATTGGACATCAATTGCAGTTGAAAACTGGAATTGTCACTGTGGAAAATAATTATAATATTGCTCTAATCTTCACATCCATTAAATTGTTCTAAACTGTAGGTTGAATGTTACATTCCTAGCAGTTTATCCAACATATTGTTTCTGACTGTCATTTACTCATACAGTGTGCAAGCAGCATCACAAAAACAAAAATATAGTATTCAAAGAAATGAGAGGTCAATTTCTATGGAAACAATGTCATTTCACTGAGTGTAATTGGAGGGTGGCTTAAAAAATAGCAAGGGAGCACACTACAGCTCCCTTAATTCTTCACAAATTGAAAGTGTTTGAGTTAGTGCAAAAGGTTAGGGGTTAGTGTGACCAGATCAAGAACATGTTCTTTTAAAGAGGAAAATATTAAGGAAATATTTATTTATATAAATATAAAATATTAAATTATAAAATATAATTTAAACTAAGTGGATCAGCATTAGAATCAGCAAAGTGTTGAATGCAGGCTGATTTACTCAGTTCCTCCAAGGGCTCTGGGAAGATTCAGTAATGAATTCTGTGTTGAGGCAGCATGCCCAGGGTACTGTGCTGTGACAGGAGACAGAAGGACCTGCTCTCTGCTCCCCTTGGCACTCTGCCTTGCTNAAAATAGAGCATTGTTTCCTTAGACAAGACCCACTTCAGCAGATCAATACCATATATTGGAAGCCAGGCAATGTGAGGCTTTAGGAAGAAGGAAGGGATAGAAAAAGGAGAAAAGTTAGGAAAAAGGAAAAATCAAAAGCAGACCTCAGGTTTGGAATACATTTTAATGCTTGGAAATTGCTTTGAATACAGAACTCTGGGCCTGTGAGGTATGACACATTTGGGTTGTTTTTTTAAACTGGTGGAGTCTGCTGTACCTGAGAATGCTTTTCCTCTTTCAATGTGAAGATACACTTTAGGATACTGCAAACATGCTTTCTATTTTTTTTCCCATTTTTCTTTGTTGTTAGAGTTGCAGTGTAAATAAGCAATATATTTTCCTTTCCATTTTTCTCATTATCTTAATTCTAAAGCCTTCTCTATGAAGTTCCTTCCCCTCCAGCACCAGAGCATACGGAAATACGTATCTACTCCAAATTTGACAATGAAAATATTCTTACTAGATTAACTCTGCAGGGGTAGAAAATGTGAAAGTACACAACAACATGTGAAACTCATCTGCAGACATCAAAAATGGGGCTTCCTGAGCTGGCCACAGCCACGTGTGAGATAAAAAACTGATCTGCATGGACAGAGGGGAATATCTCCCTTAGATGATAAAAGCATAAGAAAAATAAAAAGCACATTTGTTGCTATAAAGAGGAATATCTTATTTTTATTCCTTTCCTGCTTCTCTGCAGCTCTGTTTCCTTCATGCCAGCCCTTTTTCCCCTTGACTTGAGAATGAAGCAGCCCAGCATTGCTTTAACAACCTACTGCTGCACTCCACTCAGCACCCACTGCTGCCCACTTCTCCAGGTTAAGCACCACCACACACCCCTCCAGAAAAGCCTAGCTTCCATGATTTCTCAATTAGAACCACCCTCTTTGGCACCTGGTGATTAATTCATGGTTGCTCATAAGCAGGTTGGTGCCTAGCAGAAGCAAAAACCAGGAGTGCTGCCTAAGAAATGAAACCTGTGGTGTTTTCTAAATCATGCTTTTCAGCCCACGGTATCTGCCACAGTTGTTATGTCTCCATAGCAACTGCTGTGGACCACTGTGCAAGGGGCTGCACCAAACACAAACAGTTCTCCTTGGAAATTAAAAAAAAACAAATCTAAGAGAGGGATACAGGTGCTTGGAAGCAAAAAATACAGATTATTTATCCAGAAGACAGTGTGTGATACCACTTCAGCAGCAGCCATAGAACTGACAAATTTATTAGAGATATCACAGCAGAGGTTTGAAGAAGGATGGAGCCTAAGGGCACAAAAATGATTGGTTGCATAAGCTGGTGTCTGAACATGCAGGTGATGCTGTCACAAGGCAGGGTTTGACACTTTGAGTTGAGTAGGATTGATAGGATTTCCTAAAATTGATGGCTAATAAAGAAAAAAAAAAAAAAAGTGCTATTCCTGTTAAAATCTATCATTTGTGGGAGTTTTATCATACTTTATCAATTAATTACTTTCATTTCACACTTTAATAATCGTATCACCGTGACCAAAAACAGTATCAAAGAATTATTCTGCCACATACCTTCTAATTTGTGCATCAGACACGACATTGACTTCAGGTGTTTGAAATGAGCTGTGTTATTTTAATTCTAGAGCACTTGTCATTGCTTTCCTGGACTTCAATTTTACTATTAAAAAAAATAGGTGTCGTTAAATTATTTTTTTTTTAATTATTTAAATTAAATTCTTTTAATCTTTTCTGAAGATTAGGGAAGCTAAACACTCACTGGTAACAGGCAATGAATTTTGATTTATTACATCATTGGTTCCACCCAGAATGTGGTGGGATTTTTGTTGTTGTTCTGGGTTGTTTTGGTTTTTTTTCAAATATGCACATTTCAGGTATTGAAAGCATAAAATTTGGTCTAGATTTTGATGGTTGTCATATCTGAGCAACTGTTCTGATGAGCTAGGCAGTCTTTCTGAGGAAAGTTGGCCACATTCTCTCACAGTTGTAATGTATTTATAGCACTGACTCCAGCTAGAAAATAAATCAAGTTGGAACCACTCTTTTAGGAGATGTGGGCATCCTTTGTAACAATGCCATTTGCAATGCCAAAATAAATCTGTTTTTGTTTCCAAATGTGAATATGAATATTTCAAAAGGAAGGAGGAAGGCAGAGCAGCCTTTTGTGGAGATCTGGCTCACTGATGAGTGCAGGGAGGACACAGACAGCGCTGCAAAGCACATCAGGTGGGACTGAGAACCTTTGACACCTTCCACACTCCTTCAGCAAATCACTCTTCTTAGAGTTTCCATGCACTGCCTTACCTTGTTCCAAAACAAAAAGGCCAAACAGGAGTCAGTGGTGAAGAATTACAGGCCAGGAGAGTGTCTATATTCAATAATTTCATTTTAATGTGGCAATTGCTGCTGAAAGTCTTCCCAGTGCTGCTCTTTTCACACACTCATCCTCCCAAACCAAGTGTATAGCAAACAGACAGCTCTGTAACTGGATGATTCTGCCAGTGCTTAAGGAAATCAAGTTCTATCCTAATAGGAAAAAGGATGCATTTAAGAAAATTAATTATAACTTGACACAGGAATAAGATAAAATGTAATTCTCTCAAACCAGAGGATACACTAAATCATTTAAGAACTCTGCAGCAATGTTTGCTTCTTGGCAAACTGCTTAAGCATATTTCTATGATAATTTGTCCTTTTTTTTTCCCCTGGCACTTCAAGATATTTCTAGCATTTTTAAGTGTCTGCTTGTTGTGTTCCATCATCACAGTAGTTACATACTAAGAAGTGTGAAATACTTGGCTGTGCCATTTTCCTTCCATGTCTTCAATTCAAACAGTCTTTCACTGCAAGGTATTCTAATAATCCATTCTCACACCTCTTTTTTGATTGTCTCATCTGTTCTACACATTATTCTACCCACCCTGTTGGAGGACTACAGTGCAGCAAAACAGCCAGGTTCCCCAAAATTTGACTCTAAATAAGATTATACTGAAAAAAAATAGAGGTACATCTATTTATTTATTTATATGCAATATTAGGCTGTGATTAACAGGCTGCTCTTTCATCAAAATTAATTTTATTAACCCATCTGAAATTGAACACCACCCAAAGATTGATGAGTGATGAAGTGTGAAAGTTATGGAAGCAGTTTGCATATGGTGTGAGGAAAAAAAATTCTTATATGGATTTAAAGAATTGAGCCATGTGAACAAAATGAGAATGTAAATTATTTAGCAGCATATTGAGCAGACATCTACAACACAGAACTGAAAGGGATATTGACACAATGAAGTGGTTTATTTCTAAGTTCCAGTTGTGTGCATGGAGAAGGAGAAATCTCCATTAGTTATGAAAAATTATGCAAGATTTGACTATCACCTCGATGTGGGGATCACAAAGAAATGCTGATAAAATTATTACTGCATAAGCGACAGACAAAGGTTAATTTTGTACATGACGGAGAGGCACAACAGGAGAAAAACATGAAGGGCTTTGATTTAAGCATTTTACATAGGAATTAAAATCCAACCAGCCATAACATCATGTCAGAATAGCTACAGCTTTGGTTTGGATGGAGGGAAACAGCTGTGAGGAAAAAAAAGAGTGAGAAGATGGTTCTGCATATTAACTGCATAGCAGCAGTTCTTGAAGGACAGATCCATTAATTAATGGAAAGGGCACAAAATCAAGGAGGCCAGGCAGAGCTAGGTTTCAAAGAACACCCACCACATCAGAAAGAGAAGCCCATCATCATGGGATTTTGCTTGGGTGAAGCAGAGGCTTTGGCAGAGGGGTTTCAGTTATGGTTAAGGCATAAAAGTGTGCTGGGGAGGAACTGGGGTGTTATGGATGTGTTGTCCTCATCTCCTCTAGACAGAAAGAACCATTCTATTGGAAGGCTGAGAACCCAGGGCTGGTTTTTATTCACTCATCCAGTTTTGGAGTGCATTTGTAACGAGCACTGAAGCCTGACAGGGAACTTGGCACCATTTCCAGTGGGATATGAATGTGTGCAGATGTGACAAACTGTGCCCTAAAACTTTTATTGCAGGTTTTAATTTCTAATGCTATTCATGTGGTCATTTGCAGGTCTAGACCTATAATGCTTTGTGAGCTTTAGCACACGTGCTTTTATGGCTGCTCTAGATCTGAATGAAAGTTTAATGGCTTGAGTACTTACTGTACACATCCAATTAATCTTCTCTCTGCAAGAACAAGGTGTTTCCCTTCTCTTTGCTACCTCACAGTTCCCGTGCTTGCTTTGGACTGCAAACCTGGCTCACACTTCCAGTTAACAAGGCTGAGGTATGGCCCTAATAATCCCTAACATGTTTAAACAGATGGCTGCTGGCCCACTTCAGATCTCCTTTTAATTCATGAAGTTTCTCTTTAAATCCGAGTGAGACACAGGGTTTCTGGTGAAAAAGTGTGATTTTTGCTATACTCAGTTGCTGGTATATGAATGCATGCACCTGAAATGTCACAAAGGGCTCAAAATAAATGATGAGTACAGATAGGTGGGTTTTAAATATCAGCAAAACAGCCAGATAATTTTCTCTTTTGTCATGTTATATATGTCTAGAAAAGAGATCAGGACTTCATTGTGCTAGGTGCTCTGTGCATTAGGAAAGGCATTTTTGTCTGCATCAACAGGCTGAACAGCAGACAAAACTAACATGTCACTCTCTCATTTTATGGTGAAGTAGCTGAGCCATGGACAGGATAAATAGTCCCCTTGACCATGCAGGAGAGCAGAACTGAGCAGACAACACAGCTCTCCAGGGTGCTGCCTGATTTTCTGATCACTTGCTAGACATCCCAGCCCTTTGGACAGCACCATTTAGGCCAGTAAATTATCAATTTCAGATTCATCTCTTGGCTACTACACACTCATTATAGATTTTCACATAGTGCAGACTCCATGGTCAAAGTGAAAAACTATGTGTTGAGATGTAATAGTCATTCCCCATAACTGATATGGGACAAAAGAGTAGCAGATCAAGACTCCTCCTGTAAACATACGTTCACAATGGTAATTTTTAGATCTTATATTAAATATTTTTCATTTATTTTTTATTTAATTTTATCATTATATTTATTATAATATAATTATTTTATTAATATAAATTATATAATTGTTATATTTTATTATTATAAAA
>VYZU01013130.1:40532-74186 GCA_013401355.1 Ceyx cyanopectus
GAGTAATGCATTTGCTATTCCTCCCCATTTTCTTCTGTTCAGTTATGACTTCTCTGACCTCTGTCTACACCTCCCAAAAAAAAAAGATTCCAGGCCATCTAACATAGGAAAGCAGTCCTAACCGAGTGTATTATTTATATATTGTAAATTAAATCCTTTGTGTTTCGTCAGGGATTTGAAAGATTTGGTTCAAGTTGAGCCTACCAACATCTCCGTGATACTTTGCTTTCTCTCTAGCTGAAGTATCACCTCCCCCTCCCAAAAAAAAAATAATCTTATGTCAAGTTTTTTTATAATGGAACTCTTTTACTCTAAAAGCACCTTTAATTTTTGCCACAGTTAATTACTAGATGTTGACAGCTTCAAAACTTTCAGTGTTACTTAAATGACAAATTTGTCTCCGTTCACATTTCCTTCAAAACCCCGCACTCAGAAATGCCCTTATTTGGTAGAAGAGTGTTACCAAAGGGGATGAATCAGAGATGAAAATAAATTAATTGAGTTGCTATTTTATCCTTATTATGTTTAGGTTTTTCCAGTTGTTAGTAGTTATGGAAAATGCTGTACTGATCCTAGATCTCATCATCTGCCAATAGTTCTTATTTATCATTCTCCATCTGCACACAGATAAATAAATGATGTTTTTAGCTCAGATGCACATGTGTATTTCTGTGCACTGCAGCAGTCTACGTGAAGATCTCTTCACAGTCTTGAACACACTTGGTTTTTCTCAACTCCAGACAGGCATTTGTGTGACACTTTCACACAGATTAAACCTCTGTGAAGATTTGCACAGACCAACACTTGTGGAAAAATCCTTCTCAATACACTGCAAGACATCACATATGATGGATCCATTCTGATGTAGGAATTTAATTAATTAATAGGAATTACCCTTATGAATAAAGGGCTTGTTGCTACAAAACCCATTAAGAATCACAAAGGAATAATGAAATTTCAATGTTGGGGCAAGCTCTTTAAGAAAGCAAGGTCTATGTTATCTGCTTACCTCCCCCCTTCCCCCCCAGTAACTTCTCATCCACCACCCAGCAGAGAAGTAGAGTCTTTAATCTTGCTAATAATAAGNAAAATAACCCCTAAAAGAAAACTAGGATTACAGATTAAATGAGTCCTTTGTTAAAAGTCTGCACAGAAGTAACTGTGTTCAAAATATCCTGAGAAATCATAGCTGCTGATGCCTGAGGCAGCAAAGAAGAACAAAAGTGAACACAAGTCCTCCTTGTGAGGGTAGTGCTGCAGTACCCAGCTATGCTGCAGTGGGATTGTTTGTCATCAAATATACATGAAACACCAAGCCCCCTGCTTGACTAAACATGACAATTTAACACTGGCTTCCATTGCAGGGACACGATCATAAACATATTATCAAGCCTTGCAGCGTGATCAACAGCAGATGTCAAATTAAGAGTTGACAAGTTGTAGCAGGTAGCTGAGCCTCGTGCGTCTTCTGCCAAATTTCATTTTCACTTCCAAAAAATCTTCCAGGCAACTCTTTGTCAAGAGTTCAGAAAGTACTCTTATTTTTTTTCTTTTCTACTTTTGCAGTTAGCACCATTGTTCTCAAACATCAGTATTCACATGTTGTTTCTTTCAGAACAATTTGCCTTTTTTTTTTTTAATTTGCTTTCTATATTTATTTATTTATTTTGTGCACAAAAGTAGATCCAGGAAAAAAGCTGCTTTTATTTTTATTCAAAACATGAATGACTACATACTGCATGAATTAAGGCAAATATATGAGCTATAAAATTAGGTATTACAAGCCTAATTTTTAGGATATATATCAGAAAAAAGGATACACTCAGAGAACATTATGATCAAAATCCAAGAGCACAAGCAAGTGCAAAGAAAAGCCAAATATAAACAACTAGTACTGAGACTGGCCCCTTCTACTTGACACCACCCTGCAGGTATTTATCAACATCCATAAGATCCCCTCTCAGTCTCCTCCAGGAGACCCCAGGGCTCTCAAACTTTCCTCATGAGATGATCCAGCCCCTTCATCATCCTCATCCTCATCATCCACTGGGATCTCTCCAGTATTTCCCTGTCCCTCTTGAACTGGGGAGCCCAGAGCTGGACACCAGACTCCAGATGTGGCCTCAGTAGTGCAGATGTGGTCTTCAAAATATTTCTTTTTATTTGAATTTTTCATTTAAATGTTCCTCTTATGTGAAAAATCTATTTGCAAACCTGTACATCACTCNGCTCAGATGCACATGTGTATTTCTGTGCACTGCAGCAGTCTACGTGAAGATCTCTTCACAGTCTTGAACACACTTGGTTTTTCTCAACTCCAGACAGGCATTTGTGTGACACTTTCACACAGATTAAACCTCTGTGAAGATTTGCACAGACCAACACTTGTGGAAAAATCCTTCTCAATACACTGCAAGACATCACATATGATGGATCCATTCTGATGTAGGAATTTAATTAATTAATAGGAATTACCCTTATGAATAAAGGGCTTGTTGCTACAAAACCCATTAAGAATCACAAAGGAATAATGAAATTTCAATGTTGGGGCAAGCTCTTTAAGAAAGCAAGGTCTATGTTATCTGCTTACCTCCCCCCTTNCAAGTAACACTTCACTGCAGTTACAAGTGGTGATTGCTCTACTATTATTCCTCCCCATTTTCTTCTGTTCAGTTATGACTTCTCTGACCTCTGTCTACACCTCCCAAAAAAAAAAGATTCCAGGCCATCTAACATAGGAAAGCAGTCCTAACCGAGTGTATTATTTATATATTGTAAATTAAATCCTTTGTGTTTCGTCAGGGATTTGAAAGATTTGGTTCAAGTTGAGCCTACCAACATCTCCGTGATACTTTGCTTTCTCTCTAGCTGAAGTATCACCTCCCCCTCCCAAAAAAAAAATAATCTTATGTCAAGTTTTTTTATAATGGAACTCTTTTACTCTAAAAGCACCTTTAATTTTTGCCACAGTTAATTACTAGATGTTGACAGCTTCAAAACTTTCAGTGTTACTTAAATGACAAATTTGTCTCCGTTCACATTTCCTTCAAAACCCCGCACTCAGAAATGCCCTTATTTGGTAGAAGAGTGTTACCAAAGGGGATGAATCAGAGATGAAAATAAATTAATTGAGTTGCTATTTTATCCTTATTATGTTTAGGTTTTTCCAGTTGTTAGTAGTTATGGAAAATGCTGTACTGATCCTAGATCTCATCATCTGCCAATAGTTCTTATTTATCATTCTCCATCTGCACACAGATAAATAAATGATGTTTTTAGCTCAGATGCACATGTGTATTTCTGTGCACTGCAGCAGTCTACGTGAAGATCTCTTCACAGTCTTGAACACACTTGGTTTTTCTCAACTCCAGACAGGCATTTGTGTGACACTTTCACACAGATTAAACCTCTGTGAAGATTTGCACAGACCAACACTTGTGGAAAAATCCTTCTCAATACACTGCAAGACATCACATATGATGGATCCATTCTGATGTAGGAATTTAATTAATTAATAGGAATTACCCTTATGAATAAAGGGCTTGTTGCTACAAAACCCATTAAGAATCACAAAGGAATAATGAAATTTCAATGTTGGGGCAAGCTCTTTAAGAAAGCAAGGTCTATGTTATCTGCTTACCTCCCCCCTTCCCCCCCAGTAACTTCTCATCCACCACCCAGCAGAGAAGTAGAGTCTTTAATCTTGCTAATAATAAGTAATAGTTGCAAAAATAGGCTGATAAATAGATGCTCTTTGGTGAGAAAGGCAACCACAGCACCTCAGCATTGATTAGGAGCCAGTGGAATTCACACAGGGAAAAAAAAAACTGCTCAAGAAGCTTGGAACAGCATTTAGAGCATTTATACTCNCCCTCTCAGTCTCCTCCAGGAGACCCCAGGGCTCTCAAACTTTCCTCATGAGATGATCCAGCCCCTTCATCATCCTCATCCTCATCATCCACTGGGATCTCTCCAGTATTTCCCTGTCCCTCTTGAACTGGGGAGCCCAGAGCTGGACACCAGACTCCAGATGTGGCCTCAGTAGTGCAGATGTGGTCTTCAAAATATTTCTTTTTATTTGAATTTTTCATTTAAATGTTCCTCTTATGTGAAAAATCTATTTGCAAACCTGTACATCACTCACCCTGTGTAAACCTTTGTAAAACTCATTTGAAACTTGAAAATACCTTTGGTTTAATTACAGTTAAGTGAGTATTTGTATGCTTGACCATGAATAGAGTTCAATGAAAATGTAGGCTATTTAATTAAAAATTAATTTAAAAAAAGAACTTGAAAACAAATCTTAATTTATTCCTAAGGAAAAATAATTATGGTTCTTTGTAAAGTACTAGTGCCAAAGTAGTAAAGTGGATCAAAAGGTTATAAAATCAACCCTTATAATAGGCAACAAGGAGAGAATATTGGAATGAAAAGGTGATAATCCAGTTTAAGAAGCTTGGAATAAAAACTGAGAGTTGCCATTAATTAATAAAACAGAATTGAGAATAGGGAAGGGATAGCCATAAAAATCACATCAAATAGGTTTGCAATTTCCATTAGTGAATGATGGAGACCCAGGCAAAAAAAATAAAAAATTCAGTTTTAAGTGTTTTGCTGTACATTTCCTTCTGAACAAAAAAAAACCCAACCAACCAAAATAAAAGCAGGCACAGAAATGCAGCTGACAGATTCAAGTAACACTTCACTGCAGTTACAAGTGGTGATTGCTCTACTATTATTCCTCCCCATTTTCTTCTGTTCAGTTATGACTTCTCTGACCTCTGTCTACACCTCCCAAAAAAAAAAGATTCCAGGCCATCTAACATAGGAAAGCAGTCCTAACCGAGTGTATTATTTATATATTGTAAATTAAATCCTTTGTGTTTCGTCAGGGATTTGAAAGATTTGGTTCAAGTTGAGCCTACCAACATCTCCGTGATACTTTGCTTTCTCTCTAGCTGAAGTATCACCTCCCCCTCCCAAAAAAAAAATAATCTTATGTCAAGTTTTTTTATAATGGAACTCTTTTACTCTAAAAGCACCTTTAATTTTTGCCACAGTTAATTACTAGATGTTGACAGCTTCAAAACTTTCAGTGTTACTTAAATGACAAATTTGTCTCCGTTCACATTTCCTTCAAAACCCCGCACTCAGAAATGCCCTTATTTGGTAGAAGAGTGTTACCAAAGGGGATGAATCAGAGATGAAAATAAATTAATTGAGTTGCTATTTTATCCTTATTATGTTTAGGTTTTTCCAGTTGTTAGTAGTTATGGAAAATGCTGTACTGATCCTAGATCTCATCATCTGCCAATAGTTCTTATTTATCATTCTCCATCTGCACACAGATAAATAAATGATGTTTTTAGCTCAGATGC
This sequence comes from Ceyx cyanopectus, assembly GCA_013401355.1. Classification (NCBI taxonomy): domain Eukaryota; kingdom Metazoa; phylum Chordata; class Aves; order Coraciiformes; family Alcedinidae; genus Ceyx; species Ceyx cyanopectus. Next base: position 45,911 of record VYZU01013130.1, read on the forward strand.
ACATGTGTATTTCTGTGCACTGCAGCAGTCTACGTGAAGATCTCTTCACAGTCTTGAACACACTTGGTTTTTCTCAACTCCAGACAGGCATTTGTGTGACACTTTCACACAGATTAAACCTCTGTGAAGATTTGCACAGACCAACACTTGTGGAAAAATCCTTCTCAATACACTGCAAGACATCACATATGATGGATCCATTCTGATGTAGGAATTTAATTAATTAATAGGAATTACCCTTATGAATAAAGGGCTTGTTGCTACAAAACCCATTAAGAATCACAAAGGAATAATGAAATTTCAATGTTGGGGCAAGCTCTTTAAGAAAGCAAGGTCTATGTTATCTGCTTACCTCCCCCCTTCCCCCCCAGTAACTTCTCATCCACCACCCAGCAGAGAAGTAGAGTCTTTAATCTTGCTAATAATAAGTAATAGTTGCAAAAATAGGCTGATAAATAGATGCTCTTTGGTGAGAAAGGCAACCACAGCACCTCAGCATTGATTAGGAGCCAGTGGAATTCACACAGGGAAAAAAAAAACTGCTCAAGAAGCTTGGAACAGCATTTAGAGCATTTATACTCCACACAATGTCACGGGACTCATTTGCAGGAAAACAGGATCCATTGGTTCTGCTTCCTCTTAAATTAATTGCAAGCTCAAGCTGCTAATAAATGCCTTTGAAGAGATCACTGTGTGGAAGTGCTGCATGACTTGTAGGGATTATTCCTTTTGCAGTTACTTTTGCAAGCCCCTAGCACCACCACTGGATAGTGGATTTGGGCTTCTCACACGAATTAAGAAGTTAATATAACTTCAGGTTAATAGGAAGGAATTTCCTTTTGATTTTCTTCTTTATTTTATATATCATTTATTAATAACTAATTTTATTATATNACCAAAAACAACAACACAAGAACAACCAACCAACCACAAAAAAAAAACCAAAAAGAAAAAAATATTGGGCTTTAGTGCCACACCACAAAAATACCCGAAGGAGTAAAAACAGACTCCTAGTTACCAGCTCATCATGTAAAATGATGGTCACAAGTTGTCATTGTCAAACTGGCCCCATCTATTTCCTGCTGGCGCTTCCTTAAGTCAAAGTCTAAAGTTTTCAGATGGAGTTTTTCTGAGGGGCATGATTTTTGTAATATCACAAGATGATGTGTCGTCCAGAAGTATGTGATAAAGTACAAACTAAAGCCTTGGGAGTTCCCCTCCGCATCTTGTCCCTTTCTATTGTTGGTGTCCTGCTGTTCCAGTCATTATCTCTCTCCTCTGATCCCTTAGACATTTCATAGCTGCTCGTTAGGTGCTGTTACCATTTGATATGTTCAACCTTTAAAATAAATCATTTCCATTGAAAGCTGACAATGTTGAAAAATGATGAATTCAAATGTTGATGACTGAGTTTATTAAGGATTAAAATGACTATCAAACTGTAAAACGCGAGTATAATAAATTCTCTTTATTTCCAAGGTCTCGGGAAACGGATGGTGGGGTTTTTTTCTGTTTCTTTGCTCAGTGCTGGGCAGTTTGTCTGGAGGTGCTGCTTGTTCAGTGGCATTTTTAGTTGTTATCTGACAGCCACACTCCAAATAAGCAACAGATAAGCACTGTGCTGCTACCTGCCATTCCCAGTCATGTTTCTGGGGGAAGGAATGTCAGCTCAGCTGAAGCTCGCAGTCAGCCAGAGGAAAGGAGAGGGAGACAGGAGCTCAGTGAGGGTAGGAAAAGTTCCCCAAATCCCAGAGCAGGGAAAGTGGCACCAAAGCAACGAGAACTTCAGTGCCAAGAGAGCCTGAGCCTGCAGAGTGGGGTACAGAGTGAAGTTAAAATGTCACCGAAATGGTTGTTTTGTCTCTTAGTTAGCAAATGTGCTGCAAGAAAACACAGAAATAACTTTAATTTCGTTGCTAGCCTGGAGGCAGTTGGAGAAAAGGCAGAATGGTTGCACTAGCCTGGTGAAAAGAGGCTTGTTCAGAGTCATGTGGGCATGGGGAGATCATTCCCTCTGCCACAGCCTAAAAACTCTCCATCTCTTACCCCAGAAACACCAGTGCTGTTAAAGCAGCAGCACAAGCCTCTCCTAACATCATTTCCAGATGCANGTTATCTGCTTAACTCCCCCCTTCCCCCCCAGTAACTTCTCATCCACCACCCAGCAGAGAAGTAGAGTCTTTAATCTTGCTAATAATAAGTAATAGTTGCAAAAATAGGCTGATAAATAGATGCTCTTTGGTGAGAAAGGCAACCACAGCACCTCAGCATTGATTAGGAGCCAGTGGAATTCACACAGGGAAAAAAAAAACTGCTCAAGAAGCTTGGAACAGCATTTAGAGCATTTATACTCCACACAATGTCACGGGACTCATTTGCAGGAAAACAGGATGCATTGGTTCTGCTTCCTCTTAAATTAATTGCAAGCTCAAGCTGCTAATAAATGCCTTTGAAGAGATCACTGTGTGGAAGTGCTGCATGACTTGTAGGGATTATTCCTTTTGCAGTTACTTTTGCAAGCCCCTAGCACCACCACTGGATAGTGGATTTGGGCTTCTCACACGAATTAAGAAGTTAATATAACTTCAGGTTAATAGGAAGGAATTTCCTTTTGATTTTCTTCTTTATTTTATATATCATTTATTAATAACTAATTTTATTATATATATTATTAATATATATTGTTAATGTATAATTATGTATTTATATTATTATATCATATTAATAATAACTAATAATCTAATAACGGTATTATTTAAACTTTTCTGCATGGCACTGGNGGGCACTAAAAGAAAAGAGCCCACAGAAAGGGGCCAAGGACTTTTAATGTCAGCACAAGAGAATGTCATATTTGTTTCCTTTCAGTTAAAACAATAAAAAATAAATAAAGAATAAAGCATTCATTGCTCTAATAACAACTTAAAAAAATAAAATCATTTAATAGCCTCTCCGATGCTATGCAAATGTTATACAGGAACAATTAAATCAGCATAAGCAGCAGAGTGAGCTTCTGCTTGACACGAGCTTAATATGTTCTTAAACTCTATTCATTTCACTAATGATTGGCTTAATGCTTAAGTGTTCAGCTAACAAAATCTGGGCATGAACAGTTTTTAAGCCAGAAAATGTGAAATCCTACATGTGACTTCAAGCTCAACAGTGAATCTCCCCAGAATTTCAGTGTTGTTGATAAAGACAAAAAGCTTTCAACAACTTTCTGATCATTCTGAAACATGAACTTGCAATTCCCTAAACAAAGATTAATGCTGCCCTTTTCTAACCAGACTAGAATATTAAAATTCCACTCCAGTTCTTGACACAGTTGTCTTTCATTTAGGATAAGTTGAAGAAATTACTAAAATCTCCAAGGCAATAGTTCAGAACTGTCTGTGATACTTAATATTTTATTTTTTCCTCTTCTTTTACTACTATATAGTGACGCATAGTTCCTTTTCTCCTGACCCTATATAGGCCCTTTTTAATATTTTTTACAAATTCAGTACTAAATTTTTTCTTCAGAAAAAAAAGGAAACTTGAATGTGGACCTTCAGATTGCTGAAGCCACAACAGAGCAACAAGGCAGCAGGCATTGTCAAAACAGATTTAAAAGACAGGATCTTCAGAGAGCTTTGTGAGCACAAGAACAACAAAAATAAACAACAACAAAAGCACAACTGGATGTTACAGCACCCTATGGGAATTGATTTTGGTTTTAAATCAGGAACTACTGTTCCTGAAGAAACAGCACATTGATTTGTTAAATTTCCCATTTAAGGGTGGCTTTTATAAATTGAAATATAAGCAGCATCTTTTCTTTGTGAGTCAGGGAACTCTTCAGAGAAAAGGATTTTCTTAGAGACTCTGCAAGCATCAAAAAGTGATTTATTTGTAAAAAAAAAAACCAGACATGTTAGTAGTGCTTTCTGCCAGGAGAAGATGCATGACTACACTAAACCACACAAACACTTTGAAAGATACACCAAGGCAACTGCATCAGACCATAATGTATAAATGGTATTTATTAAATTATTTTTATAATTATTTTTATATATTTATTATTTAATAAGTAATTAATAAATAGTATTTATTTAATAAATGAAATTAAAATTATTTATTGTACAAATAAATACTAGAAAAGTCAAAGATCTACAAAAAACAAGAAATCTTCGGTATAGATTGGATAGATGATAGACAAGCAGGCAGCTAAACTCTGTTTTTCAGATTTTTGACTAAAAGGGAGACATCTCAAGCTATAAGCAGTTCCTTCTCCAAGCAAGAAGTTTGATTCAGTACTTGAATCAAGATCAGAACTTATTTTTTGCAGCTCTGCCTCCCAAGGCCCCCGAAGCTATTGTCTGGAGATAGTGAGGTTTATTCCCACTGTTGTTCATGATCACATATTGTTCCCATATCTCTTTGCACCCCTGGCTTTAAGTGTGTGAGTGTTTGCAGTGCCTGTGCAATCNATACAGATGTGGTTTGTCCAGCCTGTGGCATTTTTATTCTAGGAAGAGATAGCAGCAACACCTTGAGCTGAAACAAGTTACCAGAATTTTTACCTTAAGTTTTCCCTTAAAATTAAATGATGGTTCTTGCATGTCAAGAGAAAGGGCCTCTGTGCTGACAGTAGCCTGACACGGGTAGTGTGTCACTGAATTTAATGGGAATTTAGTCATCTGCAGTGGGTCTGGTTCTGAGCCATAGGAACTGTAGCCACCTCACAGCCAGCAGTGGTGNCTTCTTTTGGTCCCAAACGTGAGGAACCAAAGTTCTGTGTGCTTGTGAACTTGCATTTGCAGCCTCTACAGGAATGACTAAAATGAACTCTCTGCTTTGCAGTTGTCTCACCCTCTAGTGGCAGAGAGCTTTTCATTCTCAGGGATGAACAAATGGATGTTTTTTTTCCTTCTAGTCAACTGCTCTGTGTTGCCTGTTCACAGCAAACTGATCAAGAGCTGGAATTATTTAGTTTGGGTTTATTTTCACCATGCTGCAGATCATGGCCTTTGNGTTGTCACAGGAGGAGATAAAAGCTGGACAGCTTGTCGGTTTTTCCAAACTATAACACCTATGTTTTCTTGTCCAGAAAATCAATAATTATTCCTGTAAAGTGTTTGGATAGGTGCAAATCCCACAGAAAATCACTGAGCAAACAGATGCTGAAGACTGTGTGGAATAAGGAACCGTGCTGGACACAGGCTTGTTGTAATAAATGCTTACAGCACTTAACACTTCCCATGGGATAATCAGAGAAAAACAATATTCTGTTTTTTCTGTGTGATTTCTTTTGTACCTCCCATTCCAGTTTTTGGAGAGCTGTGAGTTTTGAAATTGTCTGAGTGTTGAAAATCTCTAGTTTGAAATGAAGCAACAGGCACTGCCTGCCACTGTAAACGCTCTATTACTTCTATGGTATTTAGGGCACTAAAAGAAAAGAGCCCACAGAAAGGGGCCAAGGACTTTTAATGTCAGCACAAGAGAATGTCATATTTGTTTCCTTTCAGTTAAAACAATAAAAAATAAATAAAGAATAAAGCATTCATTGCTCTAATAACAACTTAAAAAAATAAAATCATTTAATAGCCTCTCCGATGCTATGCAAATGTTATACAGGAACAATTAAATCAGCATAAGCAGCAGAGTGAGCTTCTGCTTGACACGAGCTTAATATGTTCTTAAACTCTATTCATTTCACTAATGATTGGCTTAATGCTTAAGTGTTCAGCTAACAAAATCTGGGCATGAACAGTTTTTAAGCCAGAAAATGTGAAATCCTACATGTGACTTCAAGCTCAACAGTGAATCTCCCCAGAATTTCAGTGTTGTTGATAAAGACAAAAAGCTTTCAACAACTTTCTGATCATTCTGAAACATGAACTTGCAATTCCCTAAACAAAGATTAATGCTGCCCTTTTCTAACCAGACTAGAATATTAAAATTCCANGGTGTTTCCAGCACTTCTAACGGAGCAGTGCAAAATACACTGAACCTGCAGGCACTGAGATGATCCAAAAGGTGTCAGTGAAAGGTAGGGTGTGCTCAGATGTTCCCATTTTTATGAGGAATCACTATGAAAGAGTTCCTATGCCACCACAATTAGTGTTGTGCTACTGTAGGAATGGGACAACAGAGATGGAAGCTCCATTTTCCTCTGAACTCAAATTCCTTTTTACATTTTTATTTAAAAACAGAAGACATTTTGATAAACTTAAAATTGTAAAGATAACTTGTGGTGAAAATGGAATGCTGAGCAGACATTAAATGAAATTTTAATAGAAAGAAAAAGAAAAAAAGAAAAAAGAAAAAGAAAAAAGAAAAAGAAAATNTTAATTAAAAAGAAAAAGAAAAAATAAACTCCTGAGTAGTTTTGGCTCCCACGGAATTTTATCTGGTACTTTACAGGATTAGACCCTTTGAAACAGAATTAATTCAACCCTGAATCATTGAAGTTGGTGGTAGTTTTGTAACTGCTATTTTGTGTGGACAGTTGGACTGAAATAGAGCAGAGAAGCCTTTACCCTGCAAAAAAATTATGTAGCATTTTCAATACTTTCTCATCGGTGGCCACTGACTGAACAGAGAAATCTGGAGATACTAATCAACTAGAAACGAGTTCCAAACATTATTTCTTTTTCTGAGAAGAAAGGTCTTTGGGCATAACTTAAAGGAGGATGTGTAAAGTACAAACACCACAGGGAGTAGAAGCTTACTTGCCAGTGTGCTGGTACATTTGTTAAAACAGCTTTACTAGTCTTCAAAATAATGTGAAAATTCTATTTTTTACTTGTAAATATGTTGCTGCTGACAATCAGATAAAGTTCTGCCATGGGACATAAAGCTGTAAATTTTTTTTCAGTTGATTAAGAGTAAGTATAGATAAATGGTGCATGATTTTAATTCCCTGCATTTCCCAGTATGATGTTTCATTTTCTTACACTTGGGACTCTTGCAACTGGCCAGACTCTGGCCAACTGGACTTTTTTTTCCCATGCCAATGCATGATAAATACTGTTTAAGTCAGAGTACAAAAAGCTGCAGTATTTTTTGCTACATCCAAAAATCCCAGTGGCATTTCAGATGAGAATCCCTACTAGTACAGCACAGAAGAATGTGCATCTAACCACATATATAGGACTTCTTTGTCTCCTCCTTCTCTTCTTCTTTGGCCATAAATCAAAGTTTAAGCTGCTAGCACAGCTGGATAAATCTGAATTGTGCAGCTTCACTATCACACCCAAATGCTGCCTTGGGTAGTGCTAGTTCCCCTCACCTGCTGCCTACTTGTTTCATACTTTCTCCATTTTCTTATGTAGTTTAAAAGTGTCCAATAAAAAGGTTTTACTCGATATTTTCTCATATATAGGTCTCAAAGCATAGATAATGGGAAACAGATGACATTAGCACATACAAACAAACTCATTTTATACATACAGATGAAGTACCTTCCAGAAAGGAGATTGAATTCTCGTGAGCGGGATGGGTTTAATTACACCACAGACTTTGATCCTGTTCACAATTCCAGTGTGAATTTGGGCAAAACTTCACTGAAGTGATACAATCACAGGCAAAGGTAAAACCAGAAAAAAAAGTGTTTCAAGATTCAGAACTGCACCAGAACACCTCTGAGAAAAGAGTGTTATTGGATAGGTGCATATGCCACACTGATGTGCAAGCCACAGTGAGTATTCTGGTCGTGCATATAAGCCAAATAAATGGTGACATTCACCACAATTCACAGGAATCTGCACACTGGACAACACATCAACTCTTCATTACATTCCACTGGAAGAATTTAATGTACAGCATTGAGAATCATAGAGTGTTAGGGGTTGGAAGGGACCTAGAAAGATCATCTAGTCCAACCCCCCCCGCCACAGCATAGATATAAAAATAAGAAAGATAATAATAAATAAAATGAATTAAAGATAATAATAAAAGATAATAATAAAAGATATAGCAGTTCCTTCTGGGGAAAACATTGATATTTACCTGTTCAGTCTCTCACTGTCTCTATTCAGCCTCTTACTGTCTCTTACAGTCTCTATTTTCCATTTTTATATCAAATACCAGAAGAGCAAAGCTTAGCATGGATTAAGGTGAGACTAAATCTGCAAGAGATTCAAACCACACATTCTGCATTTGATCTGTGCATGGGACAGTGCAAACAGAGCATCACAAAATGATGCTGCACCTGCCTGTGCCAGTGCTCTGCCTTCTGCTGTGAGCCACTGCCCAGGCATCCAAACAGTGCTGCTGAGAACAGCTTTCCAGAGCCTCTGGAAAGAAACCTCCTGAGCAGGACTGCTGTTTGAAACAACTTTTTTTCCATGAAGTGCCCAGGCTGGTTGTTGCTTATCCTCTCCATGGCTCAGCCAGACTAAAAACCTCAGTGGTGTGTGTTTATACATTGGCAGTAAAAAACAAAATCTGGGCTTGCCTCATTGCTGTTTCTGTCTGTCGTAGAGCTACTTTAAAGTTGTACTGAATATTAAGTATCATAATTTGGAAGCATAGAAGAAATAACATCTGCTGTAACCTGAAATACCAAAAGTAGGCCTTTTCATGCCATGCCAGTCAGCAAATTAATAACAAATGTGCAGAATATATTACACCTACAGCAGTGACGTCTGCTAAATATTCAAATTATAGATTCAGCCTTTCACCATTTGTACTCTTGACCATTAATCCAACTGGTCCCGTTGTTCCAATGCTAATTCATAAACAAATAAAGCAACTGATGATAAATAAGGCAAAACTCACCAGCTAGAGGGATATTTTATTAGTAGTCCACTGACACACCTGAAAATCTTGAAAGTCTTTAGAAGAAGTTGGTATAAATTATTCACTAAACTCTGATTTTATTGGTTTATGCCTCCAGTTAAGTCCAGTACTGCAAGCAATTCAATTTTGAACACATTTCATTTGTATCACACAGGATATGGAAGTTAAATCATGCAAAAATGTTCTTATAACCAGGATCCTAGCATATGGATGCAAGTCAGAAGTAGAAAGAGGAACCTAAATTAGTTTTTTCTTATCAGGGTTCTGCTGCACATTAGCATTATAACGTGTTGCATGGGACAGTGCAGAAGCAGTGGCTTTCTGGACAGAATTCCTGCAGCACACCATCCCAAGGCAGTCTCAGTACACAGAAATATCAGTATTTTTCTTTTCACCTAACAGCTCTGAAGCCAGAGCATTCTTGACACAAGTGCTGGGGTAGAGGCTTCATCCTTTCCTCCACTCAGGATTCACAGTGCTGCACTTTCCCCTCCCAAAAAGCAGTTTCAGTGGGAGGGTGGGATGCAGACAGCAGAGAAGGTGGTTGCAGCCCCATGGCAGCTGCCACCTCTTCACAGCTCACACTGACACCCAGCAGGGACAGTGGCACAAAAGGAGAACACGACCTAAAGGGCCAGGAGCCCTTCTCAGAATTGATTTTCCAAGCAACTTCAACAGGCATTCCTAACTTGTGCTAAGAGGAACCCAAGATGAAAAATTAAAAGTTAAAAAAATTGATTAAAAAAAATAAAATAAAATAAAATAAAATAAAATAAAATAAAATAAAATAAAATAAAATAAAATAAAATAAAATAAAATAAAATAAAATAAAAGAAATAAAAAAGTTTCTTACAAAAGCCCACCATACCCAAGGGTCCATGAGAATCTTGGAAACAGAGCTGGGCCACACAACAACCCTACTGGAGGGAGGCCCTGAGAAAAAGAAGCAACAAAAGCAACTGGAGGATTTAGCTTGCTTGAAATAAGAGGTTTTCATCATGAAATGTTATTCAATTTAATGGCATAATTCTCCTGCGGCTGAAGAGAGGCCTTTGGAAACTTGTTATTGGAGAGGCTGCTTCCAAAAAAATGGTTTACCCAGCCACTTTTCTCTTCTAAAACCAAACAAATAAATAAACAAAACCTCTGGACATTTTTAGAACTGTTCTGAAGTGAATCTGAGTTCTGTAAAATTGGGGTTTTTTTCACTGATGTTATGCAATACTTTATTTTTCAGTTTTGCTAAAAACCAGAAAGTCTAATAGGCCATTAAAATAGACCATGAATAGACCATTTTTCTGTTTCAGAAAGATCCAAAGGATGAAATCAAGGCAATTTAATCAAAAAGCTGCATATTTCACTAGAATACAGCAGTCTGTTTTGGAAATATGTCGAATTCAGACCGTTTGAATATGAAATATTGAATATTCATATTTATTATATATATTTTCATATTGAATATTTTATATGCATAGGAAATATTTATAGGAAATATGAATGGTCAAGCAAGCAACCATAATTCTGAGTTCTCCACTTTTAATCTGTTACTGTTATAATACAATGGGGCAAAAATTAGATATCAGGATCTGGGTGTTATCTATAAAAGATCTGAGCATTCCAAGTCATATAGTCTTGCAATGTTCCTGATTAAGTGGTAAATTGTGATTAGGAGAACATCTGAATTTAGATCTGTCCACAACAACAGCAGTGGTTTAAAAGTTGTGTTTTGAACTACTGATTACTCTGTATTTAGTGTTGTGCTAGTGCTCTGTTACAGGTTAAAAAGAATAAATTCATTCACTCGGGACAATTCTAACATTTCTGAAGACCAAAAACACTCCTGTGCAGATAAACTCAAATAGTTTATAGTGAACAGCAGCTCTAACTTCTTAATTAGCTCCATCCAGATTCAGAAAAAAAAAAAACCAAGCCTGTCCAAAGCTTGATTATTAATTAAAGTTCCTTACAAAATAAAGTAGGAAATTTCCTTTATCCTGTAGAGTCAAAAAGATATTCTACTGGACAGCTAGAAAAGAAAATGAGAGATATTGCCTAATGGTTATGGCTACAACCCAAGCAGTAATTATACAAATAAATATTATCAAATATTATCAAATTATACAAATATATCAAATATATATATATACAAATATATATATATTTGCAGATGACAAATATTCACCTTTAAGCTGCTGAGTTTGTTCCTTTCTAAACTTATCTTACTGTGCCACTGACACTACACGCACAGCTCCTTATTGTGGTGGAATATTTGCTTGGTAAATTTAATCATCCTCTATGAAATAAACAGAAATCATCTGGTCAGACTCAGAAATCTAGATTGAAGTGTGTAACTTAAGTGCAAAAGTATATCTAACTTTTCTAGCAGTAAAAAAATTAAAAATATTGTCAGTATTTTTATCCTCTTGTTAAAGTCCAATTTGAAAATATTTTCCAACTGGAAAATGACACTGATTTTTGTCAATCTTATTTCAGACCCCTGCTCCCAGCAATCACAAATACCTTACAATGCTTACAATCCCATTGCCAAAAACAGAAGAACACTTAGGCAGAAATAAGTGTATCTAAAAAACCATAATTTGTAATAGTAATTATAGTAATTAGAATTTAATATGTTTTCTATAATTTGTACTGATAAAATTTATTTGTAGAGGGGAATACTCTGACAGTAACATTCAAACAATTAATTCAATGATAGCAGTTGATTTTTTTTTTCCTAGATATTACAGGAAAATCTATCAAAATCATCTGTACAGTTAGATATTTCAATCACTACTTTTTTTTTTTTCTTCCCAAAGCTATGGGGAAAAAAAAAAAAGTACAAATTCATAACATAAAATCTATTCCAGAAAAAAATAAAATTATTTACTTAAATAATAGAGGAATTAGTAGAGGAATAAAGTAAAAAAAAGTAAAAAATAGAGGAATATCAAAATAAAATTATGACAAGTGCCTTTGCTGGGATGTGTGAGCATGGAGAGCTGCTTCCTATAGGTTTGAATGACTTGAATAAGTATGAAAGTAGTGGTTATCTGAAGGCAGGACAAGGATGTGTTAGAGGTGTCTGTCGAGAGAAGTCTGTGTCAAGCCAGCAGCACACAGCAATTGTTCACCACTGCAGAATAACTGAATAAAGCCTCTGACACTCCCCCAGCTTCTGGAAACTCCAGTAATCTCATTTGTGTCCTGTTTTGGGGGGAAGCAGGAAGAGATGTTTGGAGTCAGTTGGAGGCATGTGCCAGGTGCTGGGGTAGCAGGGCTGAGGCAGGAAGGGCGAAGCAGGGGCGGGGTGCTGTCCTCTGTCCTGGGGCTCCTCCTCACGGTGATGCTCCCTTCAGACACACGGGTCATTTCCTATCCAGCTCATCCACAGCATCAGAGACAACATTCACCATCTCCATGGGCTTTGACCTCTTGCAATCCATTTATTTAGGGAGTGATTCCGAGTGAGATGTTCCAGGGCTGCACAACTGGACTCCTTGTTCACCACCAGGGATGCCAAGAAATTCTACATCTGATCTTGGGTACCTGTCCACTAGAAAGACCCCCAGCCCGTCTCTAAAACCTGCATTTATCTTGCATTGCCTCAAATATTGTCTGAATTTACTCCTTTCCTGCTCTCTCCCAGAAAGCTGCCCTTTCAGGATATTTACTCTCAATGCAGGAGACAGTTCTTTATCGTCCCAAAAAATTCAGATTGTCTAATGCAATGAATCAGGTCAATCAGAGCATTGTTTACTTTCTTAATACAGGAAACAGTTCTTTTTCTTCCCAAAAATTCAGATTGTCTAATGCAATGAATCAGGTCAATCAGAGCATTATTTACTTTCTTAATACAGGAGACAGTTCTTTTTTTTCCCAAAAATTCAGCTTGTCTAATGCAGTGAATCGGGTCACTCAGAGCACTGTGTGCAGGCCCATCTTAAGAAAAATCAAATCTTACTATCATTAATCAGACAAGGAGAAATAAAATTGTGCTGGTTTTACTTTCATCGGTGAAGAATTTGCCGTTGACTTTAGTTCAGCTGGTATTTCGCAAGGACTATTTAATTAATTTAGTTTTCTAATTTAAATCAGGTGAAAAAAGCTGCACACGAACGATAATTTAGACTAGAAATATGCAAATATTAAATCAGGGGGAAAAGGAATCTAACTTATGATAGGATACTATGATTTAGAAAAGAAAAATGACAATACACAGTTTTTTTCTTGTCCCTAAACATCACCAAGTTTTTACTGATATGAATGATATGAATGTTTTTACTGATATGAATGTTTGCAATATTTTCCCATGGACAACAGGGGGAAACCACATGATGGTTGTGACAATAATAATTGCTTTTCTGCATTTACTCTTTCTGCAGTAATAAATATACACAAGGCTCAGTTTAAGAGTTTGACAGTATACTTCAATTTCTGATCAAGATGATTTGAATTAAGTCCACCATGCTAACCTTTTCCAATAGAACTTTACAGCAAACTATAAAACTGTTGTTTAAACAACGCTCCCCATAATTGCCACCAATAAATAATACCTTTTTATTGCTGGTAGAACAGTCTCGGTCACCAGTTTCCAGAGACTATTGCAGTAATCTGTACAGAACTTTGTGCTAAGTCATTAATAATTCCGTATTTTTCTTTTTGAAATTCAGAAACTGGAGAAGTTTAAGAAAACATGCAAGATGCTGAGGATACACGTAAGTGAAATATTTAATGTCCATCATTCATAAAAGTTACATTGTTTACATAGGGTTCATTAGTATATCATAAAAATGTCATCTTAATGAAAGATTTTTCTGGCAAGTCTTTTATATGTTAATTTGTTTAACATATACTTTGGCTATACAGCTAAATAGGAATATCTTTTTAAAAAATTTCCGCAAATATTTGCTCAATAGTTACAAAACCTCATTGCTGAGAACTGCTTCTCCTTACACCTGCTTCTTGGCTTGCAAAAATCATCTGGGATTGGGGATCTTAGGACCAACTTTATGTGAGATACTTGCTCATTGCATAGTGACCATGTGCACAGCTCAGGGATCCACAGTCTAAAAGCCATTTTGATTTTCTGCTGCTTATGTTTCCTCATTTTGATGAAGAATTTGGGGATTGTTTTACTGTTGATGCTGATGGGAATTTTTTTTTTTTAACATGTCGGTTTTATACAAAAAAAAGTTAAAAAAAATTAAAAAGTTAACACCAAAGGAAATCATTTTACACTGTGCAACAGTATTGCTACCTCATTCTTTGTGATTTTATAGATATATAACATATTGGAACTGCACTGTACTGTTTCTTTTCAAAAGAAAAGTTTAAATTAGTTGGAACAATTGGCTATGTGTTTACATAAAGTTAACTATGTTTGCATCAAATAAAATGTTTATTAATGAAAGCTATTATACAAGAAACATCAAAGAGAAATTCATCATACAGAAATGTACACTATATGTGACAGATGGAAAAGTGCATGCAGATTTGTCTTATTTAAAAAAAAAATAATTCAGAAACAATAGTACTAAAGTTACTGGGTTTTGCTTCCTATGATCTTGAATGAGTTGAAAGTTCTCTTTGAATTTACAAAAATCCATTTAACAGATATGACTAGTACACATTAGCAAGCAAGTGGAATGAATGCACTCAGATTTTATTTTACAAGTACTTGTGCTTGACAAATGTGATTTTATTTTATTTTTTTTAAGTAAAGTTTTCTTCAAATATGGGCTGGGTAGAATTGCTGCCAGGTTGCTCTGGTTTTACACATAGTTTCTCTGAATTTGTATTGAATACCATACAATTTGTTGAAGCCTTCAGGTCTGTTAATTAGACACCATAACATGTTTTGTTAACATTCAGGAAACGACATCGAGTCTTTTATTTTTTTTTTATTTTTTTTTTTTTTTTGGCTCAATAGATTTTTAAATGTATGATTATCATAACCTAATATTGTCTTTGTCTTCACTGCAGTGGATTTCCGATCAAACTTTTCCCCTTCTTTTAATACTTTAGGGAATTTTCAAACGTCGGGATGTTTGGCTGTAATGCCCCATGATTTGTTCTCCCTGAAAGAAATCATAGTGACAATTTATTAAACTACAGAGCAACCTGGCTTTTCGGGGTCTGCATTTCTAGTTTGTGTTCAATATACCTAGCATTAAATCCTGATTCATTTCATCATACTATTTAGGTTATATTTTTCATGCAATTACTCCAGCTGCTAGCTGTCTGGCTTTTTTGGGGGTCTACGACAGGGTTTCAATATCAAATCAGTGGGGCATTACTTGGCATGTTCAAAAAAGGGGATTAAAAGGCTAAAATCTAAATTGCACCATCGCACCAGCAGTAGCATATACATTGAATATGAGGAAATTGAAAAGCTAAGAAGGAACCATATTCTAAAAGATTTAAAAGGCCGTGTTCCTGTGTTGCTCACGGGTACCGTAAAAGCAAAGAGACGCACTGGCACGTGTAGACTTGAAATTAAAAACAGAAAAAAAACAAACAAAAACAAAACACAATCCAACCAAACCAAACAAAACAGCAACAGAAAAAAAAAAAAAATAAAAAAGATGGGAAATAAAACTCCTTAGATTCAAGATGGTTTATTCACACAAATTTAATAGGATATATCACAATTGTTTGGTCCATAAATATTTAGGGGAAATAGTTTCTATACAATGCATTTATCAATAAACAAAGAAACATGGACAATTTTTGCTAGACCACTTACTGTACTATAAACACGAAGCTCAATATATAAGATTATTGGATTTATCAACTATATCCGAAAGAGTGCACAACTGCTTTCTATGACATGTTTGTCCCCTCTAACAGGATACACCATAAAAAGAGTTTCAGAAATAAGAGGTAAAACAGTACAAAACTAGTGAGGTGTCAAAAGGGCTTAAAACAGTTAATTTAACAAACAACACATATATCCTGATTTTTCACAAACTTACTCCCAAGGTATATCATAAGGCACATAGTAGAACTGAGTTTTAATTAGTCTACTTAATAAAGTAGATCTCTA
The DNA here is from genome assembly GCA_013401355.1 of Ceyx cyanopectus. Classification (NCBI taxonomy): domain Eukaryota; kingdom Metazoa; phylum Chordata; class Aves; order Coraciiformes; family Alcedinidae; genus Ceyx; species Ceyx cyanopectus. The sequence continues at coordinate 61,737 of VYZU01013130.1, forward strand.
GTACCATATATTGTTCTGTCAAAGAACAAAATTTATAAGTATCAATATTTTTACCTGTAAAAGTGTATTAATAAAGATCTCAGCCTTACCAAGGTCGTTTGGTCTGGTTAGTGGTAAATGCCCATAAGGTAATAGAAATAGGAAAAGTCAAGATTTCATATCCGTAGAAGATGATAACCATACTTGCTAAATATATAATGGCAAACACACCTTTCTTCTATTACAGTGTTAACATCTCTTCCATCATCTTTTTTTTTTTTAAAAATAAGCTACTTTTCTGTGCTAATTTTCTAAAAACCCTGAGCAAAAATTACAATAATGCACTTTAATATGGGCAGTGAACTGTCAATATGTAACCACACATTTATACAGCCAAAAAGGACACCTTTAAAATATATTAAATAGCCACTTTGACCACCAAAAAAGAGATTTCATGGGGTCTAAAAAGTGGGGTATATGTGCAAAGTTATTCTTAACAATCCACTAAAAGCAAGACATAGATCTTGACTGGTTTTTGTTCGGTTTTGTTTCTGAGACTCTCCACAATCTAATTGGTGTTCAACTACAATAAAAGGATACAAATGAACATTCACCACTGCCCAGACCATTCAGACTTTTAGCTTAAATTAAAATTAAAAAAAAAAAAAAAGATCACTATTGTAAACTAAGAAATGTATTCAGATCAACATCCACAAGGCTTCTGAGTTTATCTCGTTTTAAATTGTTCACTGCCAATTCCCATTTTCGTAATAGTTATTTTTGTTATTTTTTTCTTTTATACAAAGTTTAAAAAGCTAGAGTATGTGAAGGAGATAGTAAAGAACTAAAGATTTTAAGTTCGTGTGTTAAACAAAGTGATACAATCTTGGGAAACACCTAAATTCAAAATAGTAATGAAGAAATCGTACTGAAAAAAAAAATCCTTAAACATCTTAATAAATTATATTTTGCTTATTTCCATTTTCACTGAAAAAAAATACGATTTATCAAAAAACTTTGTGCTCACTAAAGTAGCTGGGCAACCTGTTTAATGGTATGGCCATGTAGTGACCCAAAGTTGTTTGTCTTTTTAATTCCAATAGAGCTGCTTGGCAGAAAAAAAAAATGGAAACCCCTCCCTGTGTGATATTTTAGATCATTAGGACTCCTCATTTCTGTTGCAATTCCGCTGTTATTACTTTAATAATAAGTAATATTATTCAATTTAATTTAATTTTAATATTATTAAATTTAAATTTAATATTATTAAATAGTAACATGCATTCTGGAGAGCATTTTCCAGAGCTTGCCTTCTTAATGTACAGGAATTTGCACAAATCTGGAGAGCAGCTCCCTGATCTGCCATCCTCACACGTGCACCCTCCCCAAGCCCCCCATCCAAGCACAGCCCTCAGTGGTGCCAAGGACGTGCCAAGGGGTGACTGGCAGAGTGTTTATCTATCCCAGGGAGACTCCCCAGTGCTCCAGGGAGGGTCAGACTTGTTCCTAACGCATTGGGAAAAAGCACTGGTGTGTCCAGTCTATTTCAGTGACTGGCATCATTCCTTCTATATTCATTTTTCAGTGCTTAAAAAATAAATCACACCAAACTTTTAAGAAAAAAAATAAATTTGGGTTCTCAAATGCTATAACTGAATGTACAATCCTGAAGCAGCATTCTTTTGTCTGTAAATTGAAATTAAAATTAAATTAAATTAAATTAAATTGATTTTTTTATCCTTTTATCAAGGAGGGAAGAGAATCTTCTCTTTTTTTTTTTTCAATAATCATTTTTTCAAGGTTCTGGAAATAAGTAACATACAATTTTAAGAGGCACTTATTAGTCTGATCCGTAACCTTCTTTTCAGTTATTTGATGAATTCTAAATAAAAATTGAGTACAATTTAACAACAGTAAATGTTCATTTATTATAGCAACACATTACTCCAAACTCATTCGCCAAGTGGCTGCAGATGCTACACATCGAGCTGTTGATTTTCCCAAATATTCTGTGGGTTTGTTATTTAAAAAAAAAAAAAAAATTTCGAAAATCATAAAAATAATAATTATAATAATTATTATAATAATAATAATAAAGAAGAAGAGTAAGGAAAAAAAAAAAAAAAAGGCAATGTTAGAAAAGGTTCGTTAAGGTAGTTTGTGAGGGGCTCCCGGATTCGTGGCTGTCCAAGTTAGAGGTCACTGATGTCACTACAGTGATAGTGGGATTGGTCAGGTCAGTTAAAGTGGTCGCAGTGCCGGGCGGAGTGAGCGCGCCGCTGTCTGCGGAGGGCGGTGCTGGGAGGGAGGTGCCATCGGCTTTATCCACACCCCCATTCTCCTGGCGCAAAAGGTTCCTCCTGAATTTGGCTCTGGCGTTTTGAAACCAAACCTGCAAACCAATCCCAGTTCATTTCTTTACCGATGCTTGTTTTGATTTTGATCGTTAGTGTTTTTTTGGCTTTCAGGTAATTTGGGGGTGTTTGTTTGGTGGTTTTTTTTCGTGTGGCAAAGCACCTAAATCACCCTAGGTCTTCACTTGTACTGTTTGGCAACAGGACCCTGTGCTGTGGATGCTCTGGAGCTTTGCAGCCCAGTGTGCAGACCTCACAGAGCAGCCTTCAGAGAAATCTGCTCGCTCACTCACTCAAGGAAAGAAACTTTCCTGATGTGATGTGTTCCTGGCCTGGATGAGTTTGGGGTCAAGACAGGCAAAGAGCGAACGAGCAGATTTTTGCCAAGGCTGACAATTTGCTTTGATCGTTTTAAAAGAGGAAGGGCGGATAATTACTTAATTATTAATAATTATTGAGGCAATGGGAGTCAGTTGGAGCACAAGAGGTTGAGGGGAAACCTCACTTGTTCCCAGTGAGGGTGGCAAAGCCTGGCAGGGGCTGCCCAGAGGGGTTGTGGAGTCTCCTGCTCTGGAGACATTCCAGCCCCACCTGGATCTGTTCCTGGGTGACTTGGTCTAGGTGCCCCTGCTCTGGCAGGGGGGTTGGACGAGATGATCTTCTAGCTCCCTTCCAACCCCTCACATTCTGTGATAACTACACTATTCCTATACTTTATATATACACAGAACTTTTTGTTCTGCGAGGTTCACCTAAGATGTTTTAGATTACATGAAACATGGCTAAGGAATTGCCACTGATAGATTCTCCTTCTAACTTTGTCACTGCCCTGTTTGGCACTCTGCTTGTACTCCACACCTCACTTGAACTTTGCTGAGCTAGTGCACACTGTTTAGGGATGTTTTTAATGTAATTTACTGGACTGTGCTTCACGGGAAGTGGTTTTTTTTCTCTGCAGGCCCTTAATGATAATAATTGTCTAACAGTTCCTGAGAGAGGGAGCTGTCTGGTCCTGAAGGTCAAAGCTTGCTTCCTGACTATCTGGAGATCTGCTCACTGAGTGGCCTCATCAGCTATTTCAGGGGAGCCCAAAGGCTTCACCCAGTGTGTATGAAACTCAGATTTGCTACTTCTACCCTCAATAAGGTGACCATAGAGACACTACAGATCCCAGAGTATCTGCTGGGGTGGTAGACTCTGGAGGCTTCCTCACCTTGAGGATGCAACTAATTCCAAATCACATCTTACTATTGGGTTGCATGGGGGTGGTAGGGCATATATTTAGGATTCTTGTCATGCCTCTAGGGACACACCCAGCAAAAGTATTTCTACATATATTGCTGTCATGACACAGAAGGGAAATGCTGTTGAGTGGTATGGGTAGGGGAGAACTCGAGCAAGCCTGCGATGTGGCTTCTTACCTGTAGAACTCGCTTGGTCAGGCCTGTTTTCTGGGCAAGCTGCTTGAGGTCCTTGGCATCTGGGTTGTGGTTGATAGCAAAGTAGGACTTCATGGTCCGAAGCTGGTGGTGTTTGAAGGAGGTGCGCATGCGCTTCGTCTTCTGGGACGGGGGGTAAGGCTGCTGCTCTCTGTCCAGGTGCTCTGCCTCGTTCTCGTTACAACCTGATCAGAAACCAAATAAAATGGGGCTCAGTGGACGTGCATCACGTGAAACAAGTGAAATGAGGTTAAAATCAAGGAAGGGAAGGGAAGGGAAGGGAAGGGAAGGGAAGGGAAGGGAAGGGAAGGGAAGGGCTAAGATGGTGCAAAGATAAGTACAGATATAGTAATTAAATGAGACCAAAGAAGATGACCTTTTCCTGTGCTTAAACCATGCCATGAACCTTGGGCCTGTATCTACTGACTTAGAAAATTCTCTCTCCTTTGGCATTAGTTTTCAAACCAGTCTCTTCCCTATGGTGATGGTTTTGCTTTGGGCCTTCAAAGAGTCATTTGGAATCCCATTCAGATTTTGAAATCTCACTGAAACACGCTTAGCTTGAGAGAAGAGCAAAGGTCAAAACAGCATTTTGTGTTTTCCTGAGCTTTTCCCCCAAATCTCAAGCACCTATAAAAGGAGATGTACAGCAGGAAAGTTTGTTGTGACAGTTCACTGAGAAAGAACTAAATCTGAGGGTTTTGCTGATAAAATAAATGCCTTTGGACTCTGCCTGGGAGTTTATACAAACTGCTCAAAGACCTGCATCTGTAAAACGTGTCTAGAAAACAATTACATCAAGACTTGACTCAGTCTCAGTCTCAATCCCAATCAGCAGCAGCTCTTAGATGATACTGATTTAGGACATTCTGTAAGCAACCAACTAGTGGCTCAAAACTTTTGAGTTTCCCTGCTTTCTATGATTCAGGATTTTCAAACTGCCTATGAAAAATAACTTAGTTTCAGATTACACTTTTATGGGTGTGAATTGTAGAGCTGTTCAAGGACCATGGCATCACTACTTCATGCTGGGCAAAGAAATGACAGTACTGAGAAAAAAAAAAGGGGGGGTACCAATTTATAGGATGTCATTTTATAAACATAGCTCAGTCACACAGGAGAAAATTAATGGTGTCATCATAGCAGGGAATAGTAATTAAAAACCAGCTAATTAAAAATGTTTGGGAATGTCTGTAAGCTAGACCAAGTTGCATTAATTGCTCATTTGAAGTTTTGTGCTGCTTTCCAGTAGTTATTGGATTATTTGCTAGGCCTAGCTGATGCCTATTTCTCAAAGAAAAAGAGAGAGGAGGAGGAGAAGGGAAAGCACACAATGCAGGGAGACTGATGGTGACAGTGCTAAAAACAGAGGCACAGCAACTTGAAACCAGTGGGAAAGAAAAAGCTTCTTGAAGATCTTTTCTTTTGAATTATAAGACAAGTCAACACGAACAGATGCTGGTGAGACAACACTTTGACAGAAAATCAGGTGAATATTTAATTATAGCTAGATTGGCTTCGAGGCTCGGTGAGAAGCACTTTTAAACAAAGTAAGCTGACACTTCTGAAAATATCAGGAGTTGAAAGTTGCCTTAAAAACAATCTCGGGCCAGATTTGGATTGTATTTACTACTTGTTTTCAGAAGCAATCACACTGCCTTCAGTCAAACTATGTGGGCTGTGACTTATGAGCTGACATAAATCAGAGTCCCCGGCTCTACTTCAGAGGGCTGCAAGCTGTTTGTGTTGTTTTCCTTCAGCTCAGGTTTACAGCAGCAGCACAAACTTCCCCACTCCTCTGTCCTCCTTACTGCCTTTGTTTCTGGGATCTATTTTTTTTTGTGTCTGATATTTCGGGGTTTATTTTCAAGAGAAAATGGGAAGAGAGCTGCAAGCATCCTCAGACAGTCCTAGCTCAGTGACTCTTTTACATGGGTGAAACAGTCGTGTGGTTTGGCCAAATCACAGCATGGAATTTTACACTATGGCCTGCATCACTAAGGGGAAGCAAAAAAATCAGTCAAGACATTCTTGCTCATTTCTTTGCAGTGGGACCAGAGGGTGGCTTAATTTCTCTTTGGAAAGAGTTAGAGTAGTTTGCTTTTTATTGCCAAGAATTCGTCAAGTGAACTCTTCGTAGTTTTTCAAACGCACATACACACATTTATAACGAAATAAAGTAAACAGCTCTTTGAGCAACAGCTGTGTAAAATATTTTCCTAGGGAAATCTTCTTCACCATCTCATTTCTATATCCTGTGGGCTGTAATTCAACACAGTTTCCCTCAAAATACATATTAATTCTATGATATAAGAGGTAATATAGAGGAAGCCTTGAATGTTTTAAGTACTTTTGAATAGTTTCTACCATTTTTCACATTAATTCCAGACAGCTCACAAGTATGAATGGCTTTTACCTCATAACATTCTGAGTTATTTATTGTTGTGTTTCCACTTTACAACCGAGGAGCCGAGAAACAGAAATTAAGCTACTAAACAAAATACAGAATAGAAAAGCTGCTGCAGATCCAGCATCTGATTTTTTTCCGTTCTGTCCCTGCACTCAACTCCCCCTGGAAACAAACCGTGCAGAGCGATGTGAGCCGGGGCCAGGCAGATCGCTGGTGAATACACACATTTTTACGCTCAGCCGGGAGAGTTTTTAGCTTAACCAGAATTAGCACCGTGCTCGGCATCCCACCCCTGTCCCACCGCTTCATCCCCTTGCACTTCGGCGATGACTTTGGCAATGGTTGTGCGGGAGAGCAAACAGCGAATCACGCAGCGCAGGACAAAAAATACGCGTGTAGAAAAGTGGCTGAGAATTATTTAGAGTTTGGGGGGTTTTTTTCTTCCTAAAAGAGATTCCATCTACTGCAGATCATTTCGTATCTGTTAGGGATTCGTTCTCCTGCCCCTGGATCTGGAGCGCAGGGGGTCGAGGGGCTGGAGTCGTTTGCTCCAGATGCAGTTGGGCTGCAAACTATTTTCTCAAGACTATGTGTCAGCCGTAGATTATACCGAAGAAAGCAAACGAACTAATTAAAAACCAACTAAGCTAACAAATTAAAACCCAGAATGTGGAGTTAGACGGCGCTAACTGGTCAAATTTCTCAGCCTGAGTCCAGAGATTTGAGTGTTTGTTGGGCTGGTTTGTTGTGGGGTTGTTTTTTCCCCCTCTTCTTTGCCCGGAGGGTTCTGTGAGGTCTCAGTGCAGTGATGCACTTTCACAACGGGCAGTGCTTTTTAATATCATTTGCAGTCCACGGTGCATCTTACACGCACCGTTGTAACCGAGGAGGATTTTAAGACATCACAAAAAAAAAACCGTGATGGAGTTCACAAATAATCGAGTCCTGGTTTGACATTTAAGGGGTGTTTTATCGTATCTCCTATCTGCACCTTCTCCTAATTCCTGGTCCTAGTTCTAACGTTAGATTGACGCTGGAACTGTTTGCCTTTGGGGAATGTGGGTGCCGGTGCGTGGATCAGAGCGCGGACGGCGGGGCAGGGCTGCGGGAATCCACCGCTCCAAGCCGGCGCTGAATGAATCCTGGCTGCGTTACAGGTTCCCTTTTCTTTAGCCGCTTTCAGGCTTGATTGGAAACCGCTCCGCAGCCAGGGATTCCAATGTCATCTTCAATTAACAAGGAACAATTAGTGCAGTGATTACCCTGGCTCCAAGGTCTACGCATCAGAGGAGATGAAATAGCCTTGCACAGCTCCCCGGTTCCCAGCCAAAGCCCGTTTCACAGGCAGCCCCCCGAGGAGGTGCCGGGGGAGGGATGGAGGGGGTTGCGGGGGGGGCAGGGGAGGGCTGCTCGCCAATCTCAATGACGGCGGGGTGGAGGGGAGAGCCGCGGGCAGCAGCGGTGCGTGGCTCCCGAGATGCGTTTGCTGGAGACCCCGCTCCCCGCTCCTTCCAGCGCTGCCCCGACGGCAACGGAACGGGGAAAACACCTCGCTCCCCTCACCCTTACTGTCCGTGGAGAGTTAACTTTGGCTAAAATGATTTCTAAAGGCACTAAGTTGTTCATTCAGCTTCACCCTGTTTTCCTCCGCTTAAACTGCTTCATCCTACTTGAAACTGTTTAACCTCTGGTTCCTGACGCCGCACGGTTTGGGTAGTTAAGCGACTAGTGTCAGGCAAGAAATTTAATCTGGGACAACACTTGTTCCTTTCCTACGGTTGAGAGAGCAGAAACCGTTCTCTTTCGTTACTTATTTTAGGGCTTAGTTACAGGCAACAGCATTTGTTCCTTGGCCTCCTGTAGTTAGATGGTTTGCGTGCCGGTAAACCTGATTTTTTTCGCCTTAAGAATTAATTGCTATAAACGGAATATGTTGAGATATGTGCGTTGAAGAAGCTGTATACTAGAATTTTTTTTTTAATCCATTTTGTTACTTCTAATTTGATGTCTAACTAGTGAAGTGCTTTGTGCTAATAAAACTAATAGTTATGGAAGTATTTCGGAGATCCTTGCAGAGGAAGAACTCTGTGGTTTTGGGGTCGAGATTACTTTTTTTTTTTTTTTTTTTTTTTAACCCTGGAAAGTGGCTACGTTTGGGTGTTTGACATTAATGGGCCAAGACAGCCTTTGAAGAGGGCTGCTGTTAGCTTTCCTGCAAACGCTCCAACCCTCAGAGGGCTGTTTGTTTGATTTTCCAATGGTTAAGCAAGATCTGGCCCGGCTGAGTTACTCACGCACTGCCTGGCCGGGGGAAAGCCCGAGAACGCGTTCGGGGCAGCGGGAGGGAGGCTCGGCATGTGTTTCCCACCTGAGTTGTAGTTGACGATGTCCACTCCCAAGGCAGGGCTCTTTCGTTTCCTGGGCCTCCCCTTCTGCACCGTGCCGGTGCCGTTGAAGTAAGGCAGGGCCAGCCCCCCGCTCTTGGCAGCCAGCTCGGTGTAGCTCAGCTGAGGTGGGTATTCTCCTTGCAAAAGGGACTCAAAGTGGGCCCTGCAGTAAACCAGGTTGTCCTTCATGCCAAAGTGATCGCCCGTGGTCAGAGTCTTGTTGCAGGTGGTGCAGGTGAAGCAGCTCAGGTGATAAACCGACTCCCTGGCTCTCATGACCATTTCGGAGGCTGAGATCCCAAGGTGGCAGCGGGCACATCTCTGCACGGAGAACCTTCTGAAGGAAACAGAAAAGTGGGCATCAGGCAGAAAGGTCAAAGGCGCACCTGCGCCGCTCACCATCCCTCCCGGCCGCGGGAGGTCGGCAGGGAGCTGTCCCCGCACGGTCGTCCCCTCCCCGCTCCCAGGACGGCCCCTGGTCCGCCCGCCGTCGGGGCTCCGAACTGTCGAGGCCGCCACCGGGGAGCCGGCACCGGGGGTCCCAGCGGAGCCTCCGCCGGGATGACCCCCGCTTCGTTCGGCACTTTGGCAAAGCCCTTCCGTTGTCCGCGCTCTCGAAGAGGGGCGGACCGGCGAGGGGAGAGCCGTCCCCGCTCTGCCGCCATTCGTGTAAAGCGGGATAAGGCCGCGGCGAGCCAAGACCCGCACGCACCAACGCGCGGTGCCCGCTGCGGCCCCCGGACATCCCGCCGTGCGGCTTCCCTCGCTGCACCCCTGCCCGCTCCCGCCCCGCCGACCCCCGGGGAAACGTTCAAGCTAGAGGCAGGGGGGAAACGCTGCCATTTACGGAGGGAAAGAGCAGAGCAGCGGGAGCCCCGCGGTCTCCTCCTTCGCCCGGGCGCGCCCCGCCGCAAGCGCTCCGCCGGCGGCCGCCCCGTCGGTCCGAGCGAGGCTTTCCGGGGGGGACACGGTCACAGCTGGCTGAAAAGCTACCTTTGCGAGCCCGGGCGAAGAAAAGAGCGTTTCGGTTGGTAATGCCTCGGGAGGCGATGCGCTTTTGAACCCCAGAGCGAGCGATTGCTGTACCTGTAGTAATCCTCCTTGCAGTAAATGCTGCCGTCCTTGGCAAAGCAGGTGAGTTCTGACTCCAGAGCCAGTTTACATTCACAGCATTTAAGACACCTGAGGTGCCATTGTTTGTCAACAGCCAGCAGGTAATATCTGTCTGAGATCTTCCCTCCACAACCAGCACACAAAGCAGGCTTCTCGGGGCTCACTGGTGGCATGTTCTGCAAACCAAGCACACCACGAGGGGATGAGAGGGAGGGAGGGAGGGAGAGGCAGGCGGGCCAGGCTGGGCACAGGCTGCAGCACACGGCCCGGGACCCCTACAAAGAAACTTCTCCCCGGGAGCAAACTCTGCTCCCCACGGGAAGTTTGACGGGGGGAACCGGGACCAACCCTGCTAGAAAAGTTATTTACTGCTCTTCGGCTCCGTGTTTCTCCCGGCGAGCCTCTCCTAACGAACCGATGTGGTTTCAAGATGTGAAGGCAACTGCTTAGGCCTCAGCAAGAAAAGGAGAACCCGTTCTTTTCTGAGGTTCCAAAGCTGAAAGCTGCAGCTTCCCCGTTCTTTTGCTCTTTTAATCTCAAAGCCCTCCGCAAGAATAGAATTTTGAAGTACGTTTTAAAATGCTATTTAACTCCAACAAAAGTTTATGGCGGAGGGTGCGGGTTTGCAGTAGATTTACACACATTTAAACCAGCCCAAACCGCATCTTTAAGGAGAAGCAGGCCATTTAGGAGAGAAGAAAAAGGGGACAGGTGAGTGGTGTAAAGAGCAGCGAGAGCAAACTCTTACCAGCTCTGCCAGGGCCAAGAGCAAAAAGGCGGCTCAGAATCGTTTCGGATAAACCGAGCAGATTTTCTGCAGCGAACTTCTGCAAGTTCCCATTAATCTGCCCCTCATGGGGAGTGTCGCTCGGTACAAAGGGAGGCAGAGAGACAAAAGCTCTGCCCTGAAACTTGGGGCAGATTTTGCTGATCACTGACCGGGGAGTGGGATAAAAATTAATTAGAATAAAAATAAAAATTAATAAAAATATAATATAAATATAATAAAAATGCAATTAAAAATAATATAAATAGAATAAAAATAGAATAATAATAGTAATAGTAATAATAATAATAATTCCGAGCATCTTCTAAAGTAACTGTTAGAAGTGCCAACTTCGGAATTTTCCAACTTGAAGTTGTGTTTTTCTTTGTTCGTTTTCAGCAACTGAAAGGCTCGGTTGAATTTACATCGCTAATTCTGGCAGAACAAAGCCGGAGTTAGCGTTTAAGAGAAGTGTGGGGGGGAAAGACATTAGGGCTTAAAGTCTTAAAGGAGTTTTGCAGGCCGTTACTTTGTGTGCGGAGCCCCTGTGCGCGATCGGCGGGAGCCCCGGAGGTCGGAGAGAAAGGAGCTGCGGGTTTGCACAGAGCACAGCGTGACACCCCCCGCTCCGCCAGCCAGTCCTGCAGCAAACCCCAGTCCGGTCCTCGCACCGAGAAAAGAGGAGCTGCTGCTGCCCAGCAAGCAGTCGGCGGGCACGGCATCCGGAGGCAGCCGTGTCCCTTTGTACCAGTCCCACACTCCGCACCAAAAATGGATACGAAATGTTAGCCGTGGCGGTTTGCGGTTTAATTTAGGAGGTGCTAGGATTGGGAGGGAGGGGGGGAAAATCAAAAAAAAATTTAAAAGCGGCTCAAAAACTCCATCCGCAGCCCCGCTCGGACGGGACGGAGCGGCCGCAGCGAGCCGAGCAGGGGCAAAAGGCGGCTGCGCTGTGGGGACAGACACACAAATCCTCCCTGATACGATTAAAAATCGCCCCCGGTGCTCCAGAGAATGCACACAACGGCATGGGTTCGGCAAATGGATAGCTGAGGCTGGCCAGCACGGCGCTCAGCATCACAGGTGGGTTTGCAGGGGGCTCGGAAGAGTTTCTGCGAGCAAGGGGTGGCAGGGAAGGGACCGGGGAAGCAGCAGCGTCTTTCTCTCCCCCGAAGCCAGGGGCTGTCCTGGGTCGGGTCCTTGCTTGATGGGGGTCCCTTTCAAACAGTGCTAGCTCCTTCCTTACCGTTTCTCGGCCGTTCATCTGTCCCCCTTTGGCCAGGCGGGACTCGGTCTTGGATCGCCTCTCCATCTCCTCCATGATTCCTTGGATATGGCCTCCGGAGATCCCGTGGAAAAGCATGGCTGGGGGACGGAAAGGACAAGTATTTTCTTCTGCTCTGCACCCCACTATTTCCATATACAGACCCCAGAGTCTTTTAGTTCATCCAAAACGTTTACAGCGAAGCGCACAGTGCTGGGAGGGAGGTTGCAATACGAGCTTCTCTTTGCACAAGCACCGAGGGCTTCCTGAAGATGTGCGGAAAACAAACAAGGGGGAGAAAATGTAATAATAATTAATTAAAAAAAAAAATAAAATAATAGAAGCGAGCTAAAGGATCTGTTACTATTCTGGAGAGGTGAGGCTCCTGACTGGAGAGACTCAGACTTGGGGCGGTAGAATCGGTCGGGAAAGGATATAGTTTTGAATACAAAGAAAGCAAAAAAGAAAAGCTATTTTCAGCAGTCCCTGGTTGCTTTAAAGTTCCCAGTGCCTGTAGGTTGGATTTGGGACTGCTGCTTTCCGGAGCTCTGTCCAATTTGTTAAGAGACTAAAGCCAGCCCATTTTTGATAATTTAGTAGGAGGAGTTCTCTCCCTTGAGCTGCCACTGATTTTTATTCAGACAACAAAGACCTGTCATACTCCTCTCAACCCCTAGTGATGGGCAAGCAGTGACAAACATTACAGCGGGGCTTGTGGGTGTGGTGGGGTTTATTACC
>VYZU01013131.1:1986-45045 GCA_013401355.1 Ceyx cyanopectus
TAACTGCGATTGCTGAGCTATTTAAACCAAGATACAACTGGGCTGTGAACAGGCTGTTTGTTGAGTGTCCAAAGTCACATCTGAGTTATCTGAGTACAACCTTTGCAGATGACTTACCCTTTCTGCTGTGCAACATTGCAAAATTACTTCTTGAGTCAATACTCATCTTTGCTGCTTCAGATCAGCTGGACTCCCTAAAAGAACAACAAAAATCCAAGGTTGCTCAGAGCTCAGGACTTTCCCTGAGGAGAATATTGAGCAATAACAGCATCAGCCAAAAGAATCTAGGACATTTTACCATTAAAAAAATAAATAAATTTCATTGATCAACCATATAATATTGCACATTTTCTGAAGCATCTAATATTAAATGAAAGCTAGTTATCTTTAATGTTCTCGCAACTTAAAAATCAACCTTTCATGAGTGCTCTATATATATTTCACATATATAGATATAGATATAGATATAGATATAGATATATATTCATGCTTTGTTTCTCTCCAAGCAAGAAATTTGTATTAACTCTTTACACAAAGGCTGGAATGTTCTAGTCAATGCTAGGTATCCTGGGAAGCTTCATCCCAGGAGTCACTAATGTCATTGTATTGGGGAAAGAATGGACATTCATTGGGTAATAACATCTCCAGTCTATAGAAAAATCCTCTGAGAAGGAGTTTATAAAACAGAAAATTCTTGACAGGGATATAAACCCCCATGCCTCAGGCTTTAACACAGCCTCTAACTACCAGAGGTTAAAGCAACTTCTGTGGGCAACCTCCTCCATAATTAACTACTGTGGGGTTTCCTGCACAGTGTTTGCAGGTTGTACCAGACAGAGAGAGCACTCCTGAATAATCTGCTCTGACAATGCTAATTTTACAGTAGACATTGCCACCCTTTATAAAAGCAGAGAGATGCTTTAATTGGGATGTCAAAATTAATTGTAATGTGCTTAAAATAATCATGATGTTTTGATAACTATCTTAGTGACAAGTGTTGGTTGCTTTCCTAGGTGCAGTGAGCCCCAACTGAATTCTGTAAGAGGACAGAAGTAGACCCAGATCTGTCTCAATATTGGCATTCAAAATACACAAGTTGTCATATAAATGAGTGTGGGGAGGGGACCACAGTGGAGTGCACGTTGGGTAGGAAGTCATATGCATTTTTTTTCACTGCATTACATCACTAGTCCCTGGATATGCTCTTTTTCCATCAGCATGCCATGCTCTCTTGAAGTGATGCATTGTAAGTGAAGCAAGTATGTTGCCATAAGGAAATCTTTCATGAAATCATGTCAATGGGAAGTAACACTTTCCATTCAGACCAGTCCCCTGGTGGAAAAGGGTGCTTGGAATTAGCAGAGATTGTCTAGCTCCATGGATAATTTATCAGTGCCACCAGCTGATCTCTAGAAAAGGCTTAAAAATAACAAAAGAACACTAATCCATTACAAAAAAAAAAAAAAGAAAAAAAGAAAAAAGATTGCAAATGTGTTTGAAAAGCTCATTGGTGCTTCTGGTATTAAAAAGCTTACCCTGGTGCATTCCATCTATGGCTTTAGACTATTCTTCACATCATTTGCATGAAGAAGCTTTGCAGCTCTCCCCAGACAGCAAGAGGATTACAAATGTTCCTAAGTCAATAGCCTTTGCATTTGAAAGTATTTGCTTATTAAAGGCTACTTTAGAAAGTTCAGAAATCAAAACCTTGCTATTCCTGTTTGACAAGAAAACCTTGGCAGTTTCCTAATGCTCAGTATAAAAATGATGCTGTACATTCCTTCATCACTTTCCCTCCTAGGACCTGCAGGTGCTCTGGATAATTAACATAACTTTAATATGTATCCCTGAAAACATCCCCCTGCAACACAGATCTCTTTACATCATCTTCTTGCAAGGAGAGGTCAAAAAGCTGGCAGCCAAAGGCAATCAATTCAGTGGTTACATTCTACTCGTGTGAAGGGGCTTTGGATAGATTATTGATAGATTTGATACATGATTTGCTGCTGTTAGGCAGGGAAGGACCTTCCCTGGGCATGCTGGCTGACCTTCACAACAGTGAAGGATTGAGCCCAGTGCATCTCTAAGCTCCTAATCCCATGGATATGGCTCCAAGACTCAGCTTTTCTGCATCCATTTGAATGCAGATGTTGTGCTGCCTTTGCAAAGGAGGAGCAGGCCAAGTGCTGCTGCTATCTATACATCCCATAGCTTGTCCTTCCCCCTGCAACCATGAACCTCTGAAGAATTTTAAACTCTTTTGACAGAGCAGAAGAGACCTCACAGATGGACCAGTGAATTTTATGGAAAGAAAAAAATGCTGTGTCTCAGCACTCAACCTGCTATTGTGGCTCTAGGAATACAAGACACAAACCCACAACACCCCCTTTATTAGCCAGGGTGCTTAGGGACCAGTTTATTAACTGGGACAGGTAAAGCAATCTGTATTCCAACATAAACAGGGAGAAATAGCTAAGACTAATAGTAAAATAATACTGAAGTGATGGTACCTCTCCCTAATTCTCAGTAGAGGCTTCAGAATTATGATTACATTAAAAAAAAAAACAACAACGAAAAACAACAAAACAAGAACAACAAAACCAACAAACAACCAAAAACCACCACCAACAAAAACGTGTTTAACAAATATAGTAAAAATCCTAGGTGCAAATATTTTGTTACAGAGCCAGAGGCAACACTTAGTTCTACTGATTCACAAGGCAAAGCTGTAACAAGAAGTTGATCCTCTGGTTTAATATGGCCTGACAGGCTGGTTTGGGAAAAACAACAACAAAGGAGCCAAGATTTCACACAACTCCTGGGCCTGATCCAAACAGCAAATATTAGATAAAAAGAATTAGGCAATCTGGAGGGCCAGGGGGGAAGTTGTGTCTGTTATAGAGGTGAGGACTTTTCCTTTATTAATGATTTTTCATTTATTGACTCTAGCCTGCCTGAAACACACTGCTTTGTGGGATTACTGAACTGATTAATAACAGGAAGGGAAAATAATGAGATTCTGAAAAGCAGCTTCCGTGAGGGAGATTTCCAGTTGTCTTTGGATCATATAGATGGGTACAAGAATGGACAACATCCATTTTAACCATCTGTATTGTTTCCCAAATGAACTTACTGCCAGGTTGATTGTTCTGCAGATTCCGTCCTAAATATTGAGATGTGGGGGGAAAATAAATGGAAGTGGAAAATGATCACTTTCTTGAAGCTATGAGGGAGCTAAATGTAGTTTCAGCCTCTCCTATAGACCACTCTTTGGTCTACTCAGAATATTTTTACTAGTTTATTGTTTCACTTGCAGGGGACGTGATTTTCTGCTGCAAAAGTTAAATCAATAGCATTTTATAAATGGTATCAGTGTAAAAGTTCTTGTAGCTGGGTAGTATATTGCCCTTTCTGGACCAACATAAGATCTATTACTACAGATACCCTAACACAGATACACATGACTCTACTCTGGTGGTGCTGTGCTATTTTTATTACACTAGAATTTTGAAAACAACTTCATTTTTGTGCTATAAAAAGCACTGCTAATGTTATTTAATACTTGTGCTTCAGATTTTTCCCTCTTTTCTCCTGGTGAGAGTGAAGATAACTCTAATTTTGTTCCACCCACTGCATGTCTTACTTGTCTAAATATATAATTTCTTTAGGTCAGAGTCTTATTTAAAGTGAGAGAGTGTGTAGATTAGATATATTCTGGGCTGAGCATCCTGGGTACACTCATAACTGCTCAGGCAAATGCTGGTGGAGAGATGTACTGGCCTTTGCCCCAGTTAACATTTTGGTAAGCAGTCTGGAAATAAACTAAAAAGATGCACCCTGAATTCATCTGTAGCCATGGGCTCAATGTGAAATTCACTGACTGAAACAGAAATGTCAGAGAAATAGTCAAAATAGATAACTGAATAGAATCTAGTGTATGATTTGGATATTATTTGGTATAGATACATAGATAAAGATAGAAGAGAGGGGAAGTTTCCAAGTGTCAAAAGCTCAAATGCTCAGACCTGAGTTGCCATCTGTGGCCCAGGAGCCACCCCACTGAAGCCCAGGAGGGCAGCATCCAGAAGTCAGTCAAGTCACTTCAATCTGCTGTGAGAAATAACAGCTCAAACGTGTCAGCTGCTGTTCCACCTGAACTTTCTAACACTGCCATAACTGCCCACATAGCACTTGCATAGCTGGGGATATGAATGAGACTCTTGACTGGCTCAGTAACTGAGTTGGTCTGTTTTGGAGGATTGTTCATGATTATCCTCTTAACTGAGTCACCCTCATGTGGAGCTGATCAGCCCAGGTAAGTAGACAGGCTTTGAGAGAAGAAACAGGCTGCACTTCTCACTTTGACCTTTATTTGGCAATTTCTCCTTTAAAAACTTAGACCCACAGCTTATGGTATTTATCCTATTTAATAGTTGAGTGCACATCAGCTAATCTCTTGGGTTTGGTCTAATCCATCCATGCCATGCTTTGGGGTTTTTTTTTACTGCTAATACTGGACTGTCTTTATTTGTCACAGCCATCCTCACTACATCTTCTGAGGAAGCCACATCAATCAAGTAACTGTCCTGATTCAGTGTGTCCCAGGATAACAAGATACACCTTGTTCTGTGTATTTTTCAGCTGTTTTGAGCCCTCCCACAAATTCAAGCCAGAAGAGCACTAACTGTAATGGTTCCCTGGCTCACAGGGAAGCAGCAGGAGATATCCACTGCATTAGGATGGGCTTTCAGTGGTGACAGGCATCTTCCACCTACCCCAAACATTCAGGACTTTGCTCATCCATCCAGGCTCTGTTCCCCACGCAGTGCAGGACTCACCCTGCTGCCCCACTTAGCCTAAAGGAACCATCCCCCCAGAGCCAATAACACACAGGGGTTGTTTGGCACCAGGGAAGGGTTTTGTTTTCTCCTTAGTGGTCTTCAGCCAGTTCCCAACTGGTCCTCAGGTCACCCTGATATTTCCAAATTTATCTTGATTTTTTTCCTGCAGCTCAGAAAGGAACATCCTGGTGACTCACTGAAGCCCCTGTGCCAATTTACACACCCTTGTCCTGCCACCTAAAGTCCAGGTCAGTGTGGAGAGGTTGGGAAGGGAAAGCAGGGTGGGATGAGGGCAGCAGGGAAGATTCTGGGGTGGAGTTTTCTTATCTTGGCAGGAATTCTCCTATCCCTGCCAGGGACATCATGTCTGACATTTAGGCCTGAGCTGGGAGCTCTTCCATGAAGTCTAGCTTTATAAATAAAGCAAATAAATGCATCAACTCCACAAGAAAAATTACACCCATCAAAACACTCATAAAGCCAAGTATATTTGCACACAAATCTGAAGACATATACAGCCTAAAATATTTTCCAAGGAAGCTCTCTTTAATTGGCACAAGGTGTTGAATTATGCAGAAAGGATCTCAACAGAGAATTTTTTTTAATATGAAGTTAATTACTTTATTTTGGTTTGCATGAGAAAGCACAATACTTTTTGCACTGACTCATTGTAGCAGACACAGCTACTATCCGTGTTCCTCTGTTCATGCAATAAAAATCAAATTGCATCAATTCCTTAACAAAGCACAGCAGAGGCTCCCCTTAATAGAATCCTTATTAGAGAATCAGATACAGCCATCTCCAAAGAAAGGATTTCTAAAAGGTACTGGGATTTCTCTGTAGTTTATTAGATTAAGCAACACTGGAATTAGCTGCTGGGAGATGTCAGCTTGGAATAAGAACTGCTGGGTAGAAGCAGAGGCAATTAGGATACCCTCTGCTGTTGACATGATTTCAATGGAAATTTTGCATTTCCCGAGCCAAGCTGGAGAGGTGAGAGGCAGAAGCACTGCCAGATGACATTTTGCCTCTTGCCATTCCTCCCTCATACTCCAGTTTCACTCCCAGGCAAGGCCAGGTTTACAAATCAAAACCCATTTCACTCCCCAGCCGTTCCTGAAGCCACAGCATGGGAAACACGAGGAAACCAAGGACTCGATGGGATTTAGCCCCCAAACCACAAACATCTTAACAGGCTCAGCCCGGGCTGGAGAATTAGTGAGGAAACAAGTGAATTTTGCATGCCTTTGTTTTTGTCGAGAGCAGTTTGCACAGGCTTATTCCTAGCCTGGAAGGGTATTCAGTTTGTGCCCTGAAGCATGAGGATTGATAGCCCTTGTCATTTGCTCGCAGCCAGTGGAACTGCCGTTATCTTAGCAAAGCACAGCCCATCGGATCCCGCTCCCCTGGAGAGCGATCAGCGGAGCTGTGGTCGGGCTGTGGGAGAAGCAGACCCCGCACACATCGCAGAGGGGCTCTCCCCAGCTCCCCGAGCCACGGCTGGTGACATCCTGAGGCTGGCAGGGTGTTCAGAGGTGGCTGGCAAGGCTGGCTGACCAACAGACACCCTCTCTGGTGACTTGAGGACTTGAGGGATTGAAAAGCACAGTTTGTGGTATTTGGTATTACTGATGTTGGACCCCACAGGCACCACTGCTGATGGTGCTCTTGGCCACTGCCTTTAAATTTTTCAGTTCTCTGTAAACTCCAAGCTCATGCCCAAAGTGATGCTGACCATAAAATGCCAGGCAGCACCATGCTACCCAGGACATCCTCCCCACTGCAGCAGCCTCTCTCTCCAGGCCTCCAGAGCTGCTGAACTGGGGACAGTGAAATCACTTCTAAAGCATATCCTTCCTCTTTGGAGTTAGTTTCTTTTCTGGCTTGCTGCTATATAAAAGGCTTTTACAAACCAGGATTTCACAAGAAAACCATTCTTCCCCTGTCCTCTCTAGCGGGGGTGATTGAGAAGCACATGGGCAGCACCTGAAATGCAGAGGAGGTTAAAGATCCAACAATGCAGTTGTGCAAGAGCTCCAGGATTCAAAGAGGGAAGAGAAGGCCAAAGGAAAGAGCAGAAGCAAAGGCAGTGCTTGGAAATGCTGGGAGTGTCTGGAAAGGGGAGGTTGCCCCAACCTGCTGTGGAGCTAGATCAGAGAGCACCATGGAGAAAGGGCAGAAAGATAAGCATCCCCATCTCCCCTTCTTCCTTCTCTTCATTCCCAGTCAGAAGGACTGTCCCTCTTCTGGGGGCTCCCAAGAGCCAGACAGTAGCAGCCACTGGTCTCTGGCTGTGGCAGCATCAGAGACCTGCTGAGGTTGAGGCTGAACTTGCAACTGCCTCAGCTGCCAGACTCCCAGGAAATGAGGCAGGCTGCAGCCCAGCAGCTCCTTCTGGATCCATTCCCTCTGACATGAAGTGTCTAACTGAGCTGTCACCCTCACACCCTGCTACCATCAGCAGGCACAGATGGGACCTTCCACAGAGCAGTGCTGTCTTGTGTGGGCTGAGTCACACTCTGAAGGATCCTGAAACTATTCTGGATGCAGCTAAAACCTTCAGTGACTCTGCCACTCTCTTAGACTGAATAAAAAATCCATAGCAGTGGGTGTAAAGATAGAGGTTTAACCAGCCGTTCTAACAGGAAAACATCCCCTTAAAATTAAACCTGTGCTCTGATCTGCACATGCTGCTTTTCAAGTAAAAAGTTACCTGTAGTAATTGGAACAAGCTGTTAAATATGAGTATATTATGAAGCAGGCTCTGAAATGGCTTTTGGATGGATCCAGTATCAACCCCTTTGCAGTTTGCATTACTGAGAGAGGGCATCTGGTCCCAGACTCTGAATTTTTGTTTTCCACCTCCCTCAGCCAAGTGCCAGGAGAAGTGCAGAGTTGTTGCCTCCAGCTTGCAGAGGCATCTGAAGACAGGAGGCAAGTTTAAGTGGAGTTTGGCATCCCGGGGGGTGAACTTTTCCTGACAGCCAAAGCAGTGATATTGAGCACTATCATTCTCTGCTGTGCACATCTTTGCCTGACCTTATCCTGGATGCATCCCCTTTGACTTACTTCTTTAAAGAGCCTAATAGATTTTCTTTAGCTTGAGGCAGAGCAAACCTCTGCTGGATTGAACTAATGTAGAAGTATTAGAAAAGATTGGCGCTGGGAATTTTTTTCCCTCTTCCCCTTGCTGCACGATAGGAAGAAAATGTATGACCTAAATCTGCCAAGTACCTTCAAAGGGAAGGAAGAAACACGTGGAAAAGCATTAGAAAGCCACCCAGCTCCCTTTAATTATGATGAGAAAGCCAACACTGCTAAATGAATAGAAAATAAATGGAATAAGTATTAAATGATTATGGTTTCCCTCACATATTTCTTTTCATCTATTCACCAGCAGATAGTTTTACAACATAAATAAATCTTTTCAGATGTAAACAAGTCTACAGCACATGCCTCTGGAGTTGACTGTGGAGCTATTGGCCGCTGGGTGGGGAGGGAAACTGAGAACTCCAGCACCCTCTGCAGCATCCACGCCAAAAGACAGGCTCGGAGGCTGCATGGCAAGGCAAGGGACACACACTCGCCTCTGGTTGTGAGTATTTCTGGGCGTTAAAACGGTAAAATGCACTTACATGAAGTGTTTAATACTCCCGGTTTCTTCTTTCTCGGTTTCATCCCTGCACTGAAGGAATCTTGTTTAGAAATCACAAAGCTCCGTGGAGTGGGAAATGCAATTTCTGCCAGAACCCATCAGCCATGGTGTGAGTCACCTGTGGGACCAGAACACTGCAGGGAGAGGAAAGTTTTTTCCAGTCCCTATATTTGGAAAGAAAAAAACAACTATTTAGAGTTATAGATAAATCTGAAACTCTTCCTGAGGTTGGGTGCAGAGAGATCACGGCATTGCTTTCCACCAGCCTCCCTGCACCAGAGATGCCATTACAGCCTCCAGCCCTGGCTGGCTCCTTTGGGTAGACCAAAAATAGATATTTACATTCAAGCTCTTGAATTTTCCAGTGTAATCCTTGGCTTTCCATTTCATTTCCAGTGATCCCTCATCCACCTGCTGAGCAAGAACAAAAGACAAGGGCCACATTCTTTTAAAGTTCACTGAAGTAAGTTAATAGCAGAGCTCCTGTGGTCAGTGACACAGCTCCAGGTACCTCTGCAGGGGAACAGCAGGGCAGGGACTATCCCTCACAGTAAAGCCTGTACCCTCACTGAGTGTGCAGAGCTGCACCACTTCATACCAGCCAGGTTCTGTCTCACTCTCATGTCCAGCAAAGAGATGCTCCCCAGTTTAGTTGACCCCTTTTATTTTGCTGAAGTGCAAACATAAAGTTTGATGTATTTGCCTCAGAATCAGGATGGTCTGAGCTTGCTTTTTCTAAGTGCAAGAGAAAAGAAAATCAACAAATTGTGCTTTTATTTGCCAAACTGCTTCCCAGGCAGGTTTTGAGCAGAGCTAATTTGGCTCATCCTGGCAGGCCTCCCCAGTGACAATTACACAACCAGACCTCTCCCGTGTGGGGCATTTCAGGCTGCTCAGACATGCATGTGGGATGAAGGCTGTTTACATTGTATTTATACCCTTCTGCTCTGCATCCCTGTGCTTCTGAGAGCCACATGCTCCCCTCTCCCTGTCCCACAGTGTCCTGCACTTCCCTCCCACCCCTTCTGTTAAGGGCCTAATGTGACTTTTCTCCTCTGGCCTGTCCTCTTGTCAAGTCACCCTCCTGCGGAGCAGCTGCTGTTAGAGCAGATGTAAAATGGTTCAGTTCACTCACTAATATTAGTTTTGACACCAGCACAGAGAGGAAATAAATTCTTTTCTGGGGGAGAAGCACAAATTACTTAATGCAGCAGATCAGAGCAGCATCCGTGACAATGCTGGAAGCAAGCTGGTTTAATATCTGTCTGCATACAAACCACACACAAAGCAGAGTAACTCTTCCCCACCAGCAGCCAGAGTACAGCCTGACCCAACACACTCTGCACAACCTGTGGTGGTTTCTCCCCAGCCTTGCAGGACTCTGGTCATTAATCTGGAACCTGCTTATTAGTCCACAAAAAGCCACCTCTGAGAGCATTAGGTGGGAGGAAAGGGGCTTCACAAGCTGGGCTTCTCCAAGGCAATGGCAGCAGTGGAGAGGTGGCTGAGGCATGTTGAGATGAGGTGGTTGCTGATGGTTGAGTAGGTGCAGATCACAGGAGATGAAGTGGGGTGGCAAGCATTGCCCAAGCTTGACTGATCCCCTCCATTTATGCTTTTGACATAAGGCCTGGCTGGTCACAGGGAGGAGGAGAGGGGTTTGCAGTGAAAAAGTCTCAGCCTCCTGATGCATCCAAGAAGAGCTGCATAGGGTTACATGCCTTTGCTTGGCAGCCAAATCCCCTTTGTGCTCTGTATCACAAGGCCTTCAGCCCCAAAACCTGCTTTACCAACAGCTCTGACTCAGCCTGGACAACAGAGGGAGGCAGGGCCAGAACTGCTGTGCAGAATTTGGGGTTTCAGAATATTATTACCAAAAGAAGCCCTTTTGCCTCTGAGTGTCCCACCCTCTGCAGCTCCAGCCCACACACAAATGTATAGATTCTTTGTATGACTTCATGGCTCTGTTCTGCCCTGAATGACTTCTCTGAGGCAGTAGTTTGACCAATGATTTATATTTATGGTGGCCTGAGCTCCAGGGGAGTCCCATCTCATTCACGTGCTGCATGTGGTGAGCCAAGTTTTCTGTGTGTACCAGCCCCAGTAGGGGATTTTTACCTCCCTCTGAAGTCTCAGGTACAAGAGGGATTTGACACGGATGGGATGACCTAATATGCAAATCATTATGTTCCTGACCTGAAAATTCCTCTTGTTTCTCCTTTGTTCTGCTGTTGGGATGAAAGCACTGAAAACATTTCAGCAAAGTCAGTACCAGCTGCCCTGGTGGGAAATACCTTCAAAGGGTCCCTTTTGCTAGAGCTGCAAGGCTGAATGCAGCTTGGGAAATAAAGAAATTTGGCCAAATTCAGGAGCTGCACCCATTAACACCACCAGTAATTGGTCCGTTACCCCTCTGACTAGCTGGAATAGAAATCTTTCCCAGCTGTGAGAGTGCTGATGTGTTAATCACCAGAGCACACACCAGCCTCCATTGTTAGCTGGTTGTGTGGACAATTTCTGCTCAGGTTATGGATCAACACTGCATGTGCATGCAGAGCATTATATCTGGGCAGAAAGAAAATAATGAATTCAGCACAAAGAAGCAAGAAACTAAACTGTTTAGATAACCTTAGGCATTTTCTGCTAAGAAAAAATCAATACAGTTAGAAGCTCAGAAACTACCTACATTGCCAGCAAGAACCAGGCTACAGAGCCACAGAAAGCCCAATGTAAATAACCAAAACAGTTTAGTTTCAATATTTTTTATTTTTTTTTTACTTGTAATACCTTTGGGTTTTTAAAAATAATTCTATTTCCATGTAGTTTGCACCTATCCCTTAAAGTAATTAATTTCTTTTAATCCAAAATCTTGGTTCACAGTCCCCTGTATCTGGAACACTACAGCCCTGTGAGTTCTTGTCTCTTTTGATGATATCTGCTATTAGTCCACAGAAAAGCTGGCATGGAAAAGACTGTGTCAACTTGCAGTTTCCCAGCGTGGGTAGTTGATTCTCTGTATTCCATTCACACATTTGGTGTCCTTACCCCAACAGCCAACATGGCTGCTAATTAGCAGCTACACCCCTCCTGGCAGATTGTGGGGGCACCCATCAAATAGCACCTGACATGAATTTAATTTGCATCACAGATTGACTTCTTTGTTATTTGCATGGCAATAAACACCATCAGGTCCCAGTTAGTGTGGGAAGGAGCATTCCTAGCAGTGTGGACAATGGAATTCTGGGTGAGGGCACTAATTGGTCTCACTGGCCTCAGCTGGGACCCTCACTGTCACCCTTTGGACCCAAGGGCTGTATTTAAGTTCAGTCCAGGGACTTCACTTCTTTTCCAGGCTGTGTTGTGGGTGTTATCTGTTCTTAGCCCTCCTGCAGAGCTTGTTTTCTGGGTAGGCTTGGCCCTGTGCTGCAGGTAACTTGTCTCCAGCCCTGCCTCATGGGTGTTCTTTGGGCCCATGCTGAGGCCTTGTCTCTGTCTCCTGCTCCTCTGGGGATTCCTTAGATGGCCCCTAGACCTGATGTACCACTTTGCTTTATCTGGAGATGTTGATAGATCCTGTTGCCATCAATGCTGTGGTCTGCCTTAGCTCACAGCTTGCCTTCTGTTGTAGGGCAAATATCCCTTGCTGGTCCTTGATATGAAGTGGGAAGGAAGGGCTGACTACAGCAACATGTGGAGCAATGGAGGAGTGCCCCTAAGAAGTAACAAAGAAGAAATCCTGTCCTTGTGTGCCCACAGTGAGGAAGAGATGTATCCAGCAGTCTTCATCCCACAGGATGGACGGGAGGAAATTGTGGCACTACCTGTGGCTTCCTTGTCCCTCAGGTAAGCATCCAAGGAGAAGAAAGGGTGTGTACACTTACCTCTTACTCCAGAAGTCAGTGAGATGCAGTGAGGGCAGGTTTCTCTCATTCTGCCTGGCCCAAGAGGCAAGGCATGTGCTTCTGGCTCCTCTACAGCTATTTCTACTTGGTTCAAGGCTGCACTACCTTCCCTTTAGAAGTTCAGGTTTGCCCTTAAGTGTGTGATGACATTCAGAAAGAATTCTGATTAAAGGAGGAGCAAAACCACCAGAACAAAGAGCTCTTTTTAAGTAAATAACAAAATAGTGTTTGGAGGCAGCTTGTTCCCTGTGTGTCCCAAAGCTTATGTTGCAGAAATAATGCCACTTGCTGAAAACTTCATTCTTTGTATTTATTTATTAATCTGGGGAAGGGACTGAAGACAGAAGTACTCAGTACAGTGCATATTTACAGCCCTGAAGAGTCAGGAACTGGTGAAATGACCAGAGATGTGCATCCTGAGGTGATGGAGGACAATATAATCTATAAAAATCTCATGTTAAGAAGGGTTTCTCTGTAAAGAATGAGGTGATGCTAAACAGTGGGAGATTAATCACTCCTCCTACCCTTTCCTCCCACTCACCTCGTGGATCATTAGGTCTCAGGAAGGTTTTAATCCTGTCTCTGCCATGTGTACATGGCAAAAGCTGACAAGAGTTTCACCTGGCTGGTGACTAGGTCATGTTAAGATCTGTATCACAATCAGCAATTAGTCTAAAACAGCAAAGAAACAATGCACCCTGGGGGGAGGGGAGGATGTTTATCAAGTTAGGAGGCTTTTAGGGGGGATTATCTTGTCAGCTAGATACAGCTCTTGCCTCCTTCCACCAGAGCTACATGTGTAAGCAAGAGACAGGGAGAACTAGTGTGCCTGAGCATTGCTGTCACTTGAGGAATCACAGCTTGATGTCCTGGGCTGCTTCCTTCAAGGAAGTTTTCCATGACAGGGTGAGAATTTCAAAATGACTTCATAGATATTAGGGGTTGGAAGGATTTAATCAAACCTGGATGTGATTAATGCTGAAATCATATCCCACTGCAATGCAAAGCCCCTGAGACTGGCCTGGACTGGATTTACTCCAATCCGAGTTTACTTTGTGCCTGAAGTTATTATGAAACTGTTAGGCACTGGGCATTCACATCCAGAACAACAGGTTGTGATTCACCCTCAGACATATATTGAACAGACTTACTATTTTTAATGGCAAATGCTCTTGAGAACCTATTTTTGTTGAGAAGTGGTTGGGTGAGGTCTGCTCTTTATGGGTTAACAGTGAAATTATTGTATTCATCTGCTGGGGCTTCAAGTAATGTGAAGCTGTTCACAGCAGAGACAATGCTAAGGGATTTAGGTGATCAAATGAAGTAAAAATCAAGAGGGAGGAAGCAGATTTGACTTAAATGTTTAAGTGGAGATGAAACTTACAGGCTGGCAACTCACAAGTAGGAAAGAAAGAAAAAAAAATCGATTGAAACCTTTATTTCTTATCCAGTGTGTTTTAAAAATACAAATAGATTTTTTTTTCCCCCTTAATTTAGAGCTTCTGTTTTTGGTGTTATTTATAACTAAACTAGCTCAGAAGTGAAAAATCTTTTCAAGTAGTTTCTAATGACTGTGACAACCTTTTGCAAAGAATAGAAAAAGGAATCAATCTGCTGCTTTCCTCCCAGCTTACCAAACCAGGCACCAGAACTCAACCTTTCCTCTGCAGATTAACTGGAAGCAATATTTCACTCTGCCTGTTAGGAAGGTGATTCTGCTGGTAGCTGCTTCCACAGGGGTTGCAGTGATTTTTAAACACTCCATCTTCCCTGGATGAAAAATGCTATTGAAGTGGATGACAAGGTATTATCAGGTGTACAAAAAAGATTCACTCTGGAGTTATGGCATTTTATGCCAACTTTCATCTTAGCCTAAACTTTTATAGCCAGGATATAAACTCCTGAATATAGGACCTTTGTAATAGAAAAGTTGGCTGACTATAGGGTCAGGAGGAGCAATTGTATTATATAGAATTTATAGCCTACTCAACTTGGATTTACAGTTCATTGCAGTACAATATCAGGAACAGATGTTACAATGACAGTCCTCCTTTTTTTGGTGCTGTGTAAAAACACATAGTCCTAAACCAGAGCTGCAGTTTTCTTAATGGGAGAGCAGGATAGCTCATGTTTCCCAAAAGTATTTTTACAAGCAAAGCTTCTGCAACAGCAACACCTCAGATACCTCCAAGCCCCTTCAAAAACAGGAGCATTGAAAAGAAATCCTTTGTTTTTAACCTGTGAAAGTAGAGACCTTTTGAGACAGGTTTTCCTTTCCTAACATCTTCTGGAGTCCCAGGGAAAACCTATTTTATAAATTGGAGCCAGGGCATTTACCCCATGGGATGAGGGGTCACTGAGGTTGGAAAGGGACCCTGGTCCAGTGCCCTGCTCAAAGCAGGGTCAGCAGGAGGGATAAAGTCATTTTTTTTATTTGACCATGCAAATAAGTGGTAGTTTAGCTGAACTTCAAGGATATAGTAGTGCAGGGTTTGGTCAGTGCTCAAACCAACCTGTTCAGTGACACTTATGTCACTCTAATTCCCCCTAAATAGAACCTTTTTCCTTGGATCCCAGTATAATGTGTAGGTAACAGCTAAAATGAAGATGTTGAAGCCTTTTCTTGTCCCCTTGCAACTCTCCATCCCCTTTATTTTTACTCTGCTAGCAGAACAGAAATGAACAGTTGCTTTGAGGCATTTAATTATAAAAACACTTTGTCTTGAAACCCTTGGTGCTTTGTATGGGCTACCTTGGGAAAAGACTGATTTACATGGAAATTTGCATCCTTTCTGACAGAGCTTGTCCAGTGAAAGATCACCAGGACCAGAAAGCTTTTTGCTCTGTGATTGTGCAGGGTCTGCTTCAAACACAGAGCTCAAGGCATTACTGGAAATCTAATCATGATTTCAGGAAAATCTCCTAGTAGCTTTCCAGAAACTAATTATTTGGGATAACTGACTACAGAGAATCATGTATTAAATTATTTCTGCCTTTGATTTTTTGTTGCTGTCTCAAAGTCTGTAAGATTGAGGGAAGACCATCACTGTCATACAACCCATCTTTGTGGATGTATGGATCCCTTCCAAGTTTAGAACCATCTCTTTTGCCACCTCCCATTTTGTAACTCTGAGGACAGGACAATATTGGTAATATTAGCAAAGAATTCCATTCCAGAGTGAAATTGAAGCTTTCTGGTGAGTCAATTC
Organism: Ceyx cyanopectus; assembly: GCA_013401355.1. Taxonomy (NCBI): domain Eukaryota; kingdom Metazoa; phylum Chordata; class Aves; order Coraciiformes; family Alcedinidae; genus Ceyx; species Ceyx cyanopectus. The sequence continues at coordinate 17,594 of VYZU01013131.1, forward strand.
ATGCCCATTATTGCAGTATTATTAACTACTCAGTTGCTGGTGCTCTGTGCCACCAGCAGAGTTAGGAAAGCAATGAGATTTCAAATGTTTTAAATACATTCCACTGTAATTAGCTCCTGGCTGCAAGGAATGCTGTGAACTACCAGTGAACCCTGGTTGAGAGTTAATGCTTGTAATTTCATGCTTTTGGGCAGGTCCACTCCTGTTTCCTAATGGTGCCCCTGGCCTTGAAGGTGTCAGATAATCCATGCACTGAAAAGGGCACTGATGTTGGTGTCTATTAGAGGAGGTCACTGAGTGGAAACACTGAAAGATGTTCAGACAAGAAAAGGAGACTATTTTATATTTATATAACAATATAATATTGTTGAATGTGCTGTCATGTGCCAGTGTGCACCAGATGGTAGGTACTGGGCATGGCTGGGCTGTCAGTCAACCCAACTATTCAGAGGGGGATTCAATTGGTCATGTCCTGGCTCTATTGTCAGTGAGATCTGACAACATCTTCAAGGCTTCTGGTTTGCAAAGGGAAGCCCAGACTGGCCTTTACTTATCTGATAAGTTCCTGAATTGTAGCTTTCTGTCCTTGCAAAGTATTTCACAGGAACAACCTGGCTGATGCATTTCAGCATGTCTGAATTGCACAGATTATGCATAGATATGACTTTCAAGATATTTTTTAAGTTTCCTAAGCATTAAGTGCAGAGGAATTAAGGACCATAAGAGGATAAGAGTTTCTTCTAACTCTGTGTAATCAGTTGTTGGTCATAACCCAAAACACCAGAGTGGATCTGTATGTTATCTGTGACACTGGCTAGTAAGCTGGATGCTAAAGGACAGACCAGAAGGCCTGGATTTCCTTATCAGCTCCCCTCACTTTGCTGCTTTCCTTTCCCATGACTACTCTGCTTCCAACCTGCCTTCTTACCAAGCCCTCTCTGCAGTTTGTCACTCCCTGATAGTATTGATGGAGGCATCAAGGAGCTATCAGCATGAAAAGAAGAGGTGGGATGAGTGATTAGAAAATTTCTGGAGGGCAGGATGACAGGGTGAATCTCACAGGCAGGAATTTTTTCCCTCCCATAATCCTGGGAAACCCAGGACTTTCAATTAGGGAAGATGTGCTCTACAATTTCACACATCAATCTTTCATTGGCCTGGCATCAATCATTCACTGGCTTGTGCAAATAACTTCTCCCAAACAATAGTCTCCTGTCAGAAACTGGTGCTGTCGATTGCAAACCTGTTTGAATATTTCACTGTTGCCAGAGGGTGACATTTGTGCATTTCCTGGGTGACATGGCAAAATATTCCCTGTGTTTCCTTGCCCTAATGAGGCTGGAAAGACAAGGTAAAGTGACTGGGGCTGGAAAACCCTTTCTCTGTACTCCAGAGAATATTAATATCCAGCAAAGTTAGGTACTGATAATTCTTCTTGACAAGTTTGAGTTGCCTCATCTGGGTACATGCAAACTAAACCTATCCAGAAATCTACCACCAGTGCAACAAACAGCAAATGAACTGGACTTACCCAAGCCTAGTTTGGACAATAGAGTGTTTACTTCTTGGTGAAAAGTGTGGTACTTGTAATGCATGTGCCTCTCAGAGAAGGTCATCAGTGAGTTTTTATTCCTAATAATGCAGCAAGGATGGTTACTTTGTGATGGCAAATAGCTTCTGCAGGTACAGTGTGTTAACTTGACCCAGGGCTTCTAGAAAAGTGCATCAATAGATTAAACCTACAAATTAACACCATGTTCCTATGCTCCTGTGGTCTCAGATCTGCCCCTCAATTCACAAAAGCTCCTGGAAGTGGATATTGAACTTTTTTGTCTTTGTGTTCACTCTCATCATGTTTCTTCTCAGCTTCTTACTGTAGCAAAGGCTTTGAAATCAATTGCTGAAATGTAGCTGACTTTATGGTTCATAAAGGGCTTTGGGAAACCATTTTGTATAGAAAATGTGATATAAATACGGGCAGTATATTTATTCTCTTTTCTTAGCTTTGAAATTAGACTATTAAGCTGGGAAGCCTGTCAAATACATGCCTTGGCTTACTGAAGGCCTACCTACTAAAAGGCACTTAAGTTGATACTTAAAATTAAGCAAGTGATTTAATCCTGTTTTATACTGTTCTTAAACACAGGCATAAGTCTCACTGAAGTCAAAGCAAGCACATTAAAGCTGAGTGTATGCTGAGCACTTTGTTAAATCATGGCCTAACTCTTTCTATTTTCATATCCATTCCTAAATCTGAAAAACAAGTGTGTTACAAGAGACAGTGACATCTCAACTTCTGCCCCAATTAGATGTTAAAAAATCATGAATCCTAAAGCAATTGCATTGCCATCATACTATTTTCCTTTGATCATTAATCCAGAGTTTGATATGTCTTTCTATAGGATTAATATCTTAACAGCAAGGTAATAGGTAGTATGACATTTAATCTCTTTGATTAAAATCCATAATAAAAATGTCCCATAAATAAAAGAAACAATCGAGGCACTCGTAAATTATCTTCATTGTTGGAAAGTGATGGATTTAGTGGTTACAGAGGGTAAAATCTCATGAGCTCATTAAGGGCTAGAAGAGTTTTTTCTTTCCACAGACCTAAAAGACACCGTGGCCTGAGGCTGGTTTTTTCCCCATTGCTTCCTTTTAATTTGCTGAAGCCTTAAGAGGAAACAAGATTCTTTACATATGCACCCATCTCATTTTCCCTAGAAATGGCCAGATCCAAACAGGGATCTTTTGCTCCAGCTTTTCTCTTAGGTGACTCCTGTGGGCTCAGCATGGAGAATGTCTTTTTGTTGGTTAACAGCCAGCATCAAACTGTTCCAGGATCTGACTCTGCTTCTTGTCTCTGCCACTGAGCTCCTCTGTGACCCTGGACAAGTCCCAGAAGGCCAAACTTTCAAGAGCTCAGCAAAACCATCAGAGTAATCTTAAGATGTATCAGCCACAGCCCTAGTGCCAAACTGATAAGGTGTTGCAGTCAGTCCAGTGGACTGTGCTCTTCTGAGTAGTTGCCTAAAAACACCACAAGAGAGAAGTTTATCTTACTCCCTCTGAAAATCTGCTTGCCAGAGTAAGTCCCAAACCTTTTAAGGCTCCACTGTGCTACTGAGATGTACCTGGAGGATTCATTTCTTGCTTTGCAAAATGGGAAAGCTGTTGTACCCAACCAGAAGGGCTTCCTTTGGCATAATGAGGCACCATTCTTTCCTGCTGCATCAGAAACCCCATTTTACTGCAGATACTGCCAGCTTTTTCCTTTCTGTTCAACTACAGCAGGTATTGTGGTTAAGTAACAGAAGGGGAATAAAGTGGACAAGACTTCCATCCATGTTGCTAGGGGTTTCAAGGGCTCTCATTAGCACTTTCCTGCCTCCTGAAATCTCTGCTAACCCTTTGACTCCTCACAACAAACTGTCAGGGACATGAAACCCATCCTTCAACAAGGACAACACTGATGCACAGGCTGCACTTTAGAGTCCTCCTGCACTGTGCCCTCTGCTGAGCTGCAGAATCCCCAAAGTTGGAGATGAACAAGAGGCTGCTACACTGACAGCACTAAAAAAAAAACCCCAGCCAGCCCATTCATGTGATTAAGGATTCAGATGAAAGGCTTTCTATAAAGATGTGTTTTTAATATAAAAGGCTGCCAGCAGAGAAGTCCCCCATGGTGCAGTTTGTAGGATCTTGTAAGAGTTTAGCAAGATTAAGTTAATGTAAATTCCTTGAGAAGCATCTGCACAACCACAAAGAGGTTTCACCCAAGGAAATGCTGCATTTCAGTGTTCAGCTTTCTTCAAGTACAGAGTTGGCAGTGCCAGGAGCACTGGGTTTGCTACAGGGGAAGAATGGTGGGAAGCCTTATTGTGGGTGGCATGGGTGCCCTGCTAGGGTGGGTCAGGAGGGATTTGGCTGCAGGTCTTTGTTGTCAGCAGTGACCAGGAAACTCCTCCCTCAGCCTCCTTAAAGAAACCCCAAAATATAAATGCTCATAGTGACCAAGAAATTTCTTTCCTTGCTAACTTCAGGAGCTGCCTAAAGCTTCTACCCCTTAATCATGTGAGGCTTGTCTGAGCAAAGATTTGTGGAACACAGAACCTCTCTGACAGACCCTGATAAATCAATCAGATCTTGGATTGCTTTTTAAAAGCTTCAGCCATTTTTCCTGAGATCAGTTATTAAACATGCCCTGTTCTGACCAGCTCCTTCCACAATGACCTCAAACATGTTTTTGCTGGAAAAGCTATAAAGAGAGAATGGGCATGGGGCCAGGGATCCTCAAAAAAACAAACCAAGCCTTGCAAGTAAAAGGGCTGTAGGGCATGGTAGGGTCTCCAGACACTGTGAGGTGTCACAGTGGCCCAGGTCTGCATCAGAAATACCTGAGAGAGATCTAATAATGCTTTGATGGATTAGCAGTGAGTGCATCCCAAAGGGACCAAAAAGGGAGGAAAATCACAGCTTAGCTTCCTTGTGCTTTGTTTTTTCTCTCTGTACCACCATAGTGGATTACTGCAGGCTGCACTCCCAAATTATTGTAGAAGCCTCATGGGGAACCTCTAGAAATGCAGATTTGTTTTACAACCTTGCCACAATTCCATCACCCCTGTAGGTCTGAGATTCCCAGGTTGGAGATGTGTTTTGCCTTTGTCATATTAATCTAGTTTACCCATCCTTACAAACTGAAGAAATGATGTTAAACAAGATGTCCATTTTTGCAGCATCTTCACTCTGGTTCCTTGCAGCCTGAGTTCACAAGTCCTAGCATCTAGGGTTGAAATGCTCCAGGGCATCTGTGTAGCCTGGCTGACAGGACATGAGGCTACCCAAGCCCAGCAGCAGTGGCATGTGGAGAGCAGGAGGGTAAACCAGGGCACCTCTGGTGACACTTGAATCCCATTCTTAGGTGACCTGTGCATCTGATCAATCAGGGGGGAAAAAAACAAATCTCAACTCATTGAAACCTGGGAGGAATAATCTTGATTTGGAAAAAATTTATTATGTTTTAGATTATTAGAAAACCTACTTAAAAATATGAATTCAGAGCTTTTGTTATGGGAAAGTTTTCTATTTTCACACACAAAAAAAGAAACATTTTTCACTAAAACTGAATTTGATTCAAAATTCAATTTTCCATAAGGAAGGGAAATTCAGATTTTTTTCAACCCTCCTTTGTTACTCAGACTGATTGTGCTCCAGGCAAGGACTAGAAGAATGAAGGGGAAATAACAGCTACCAGGACAATTTCATAAGCCTGTGACATGACCTGAAGAAATGATTGATTTGCACTATCCCTTGACAAAAAAGCTACATCCTACAGAAGGAGAGAAGCAGCCTGGCATCTGAGGTCAATTGACCAGTGTTCTTGCAGTGCAGAGGTGGAGACTGAGATGTGCAGAGAACATGAAGCAGTTTCTTGAGTAACAATCACCCCTATGGTCTGAAACCAAGGGAATCTCCCACTGATTTCAGTGTGTTCTGATTTATATCCTAAGCAAAGGTAGCTGAGTGAAGTTGCTTGATTCTAACCAAAGAAAAACACTTCTGGCTGCTTTAGTGTTTGTTTGGAAGCTAATAGTTTAGAATGGAGTGAACTGGAACAAGAAAAACACTGATGCAGTTGAGCCTTGCTGTTTTTTGCTGTTGTTTTTGGTTTGCATTTGTTCTCCAAAGAAAGCACTTCATCATTTGTCAGCAATCACAATTTACAGCTGTAAATGCAGCCCATCATGCACTGTGTCCTGTGTCCCTTCCACTGCTCACTTTCACTCTCCACATGCACCTTTTACATCCTCATGCCATCTGTGCCCAGTTCTGTGCCCACATCCTCTATTAACAAGTGAATTTCCAGGGTTTGGTGGATAAGTGCTTACAGGAGCTTTCTGATTTCCTTTCACTCTTTGTACATCTACTGAGGCAGGTGCCCAGGAGATGCTGAGAGCATCCACAAGCTCAGCATCACATGGGCTGTTGTTGATTCCCTTTGCTCCAAAATCTTGTTCCTGAGCTTATTTCATTCAAGAAAAGTGCCATAGCCAGAGAACTATCACCAGGGTCACCTTGAAGAACTTCAGCCTGGACAGTTTGTATTGCTATTTAGGGTTTATTTACAGGTTATTCTCTGGGTGGGGTGTTTAGGGCTTTTATTTGGTTTTTTTCCTCCCCCTTAAGCACTGCATAACTGTATCCTGGGTTGACTTGAAGAGCTGTTCAAAGGATCATTCTGCATGATTATTTACTTTTTCTTCTAGATGTCCTTTAATTCAGTTGTAGCAGATTTAGAGGTGTTAACCAGAAATCAGAACAGGGCTTTGTGGCATTGCTGGCAGTGCCCTGCTGGAGCTAGAGGCTTAAAGAATGGGTGAAAGCTCCAGATATGCTGCAACATGCATCAGGCAGCAACTAAACAGACCTGAGAATTCAAAAGAGGGATTGAGCTAGAGAGAAAAGGGATTTACTGGATGTATTTCAACAGAGCAAGAGATAGGATTTGATGGCATCCTAGGATTGACCAAATCAGTGTAGACAGCCTTGAGGACAACATGGTATTTCTGTTATGTATTTGCAAATACCCTGGAGCAGTAGGCTCCAGTCCCAGCCAGAGGGGTTTTGTTAGTGTTGACAATAAATACTTGGCATTTATCTGTCAAGTTGAAAATTACTGGTCCTGGAATCATTGTCTGTTTAGTTAATGAGGGAACAGAAGTAATGCAATCTGACTTTGCCAGCCAGTCACACCTTCACAATGAAGCCTGAGCTTCCAAGGCTCCTGGTCCTGCTGTTGTGTAGACTTTAAGCTATCAAGTTCATATGATAAATAGGTTTGAGGAAATTACTTCTGTGGATCCCATGAGCAAAAAAAGTAGGGCTAAATATATGAAATAAATTATTCATTCTGAATTATTTACTCAACTCCACTTATTTGTTCTCATTTACTTCCTTTTGACTTAAACTAGATCATTCATCTTCTCTTCCTTCCTTAAAAGATATTTCAAATGTTTTTTTAATCACTTTGAGCATATCAAATGCTGTTAGATTCTACCACCATGCTGCTGCTAGGGAAGCCTATAAATAGCATTGTATACATTGAAGTAAATAAACCTCATTAGCTTTGTTAACTCCATTAATCTCATTCAATAACTTTAAGGAACCTGACTTTAGCATCACTGTCAGAGATTTAGGACTAATTCATCTCATTATTAACTTTTGTTCAAATCTACACCTTTAATGTTGCACTAATGCTGTTTTCTGCTTCTGGTGCTCTTGTCCATGTATCTGCCACTCTGTTTCCTGGCATGGATTAGAACTGGCAGTATCTAAAACACCTTGCAAAAGAAATGCCTTCCAAGAACTCTGTGCAGCTAACAGAAGGAATAACCAGTGCTGTACAAGAGCCAGTTTTGCACCTAGACCTTGATCATTATCTGTTCACATTAATGCACACCAGCCTTCTGTATGAGGTACCCAAATCTTCCCCAGGCACCATGGCCTCTCCTTAGTTTTTCCCATTCCCACAGAGGAAAAACAGACCAGTTGCTCATTTCAAAAAAGCTGATCTTAGATGAAGCTCATTCCTGTATTTCAGTTCCTGGTGATAAAATGTTAAGCATTAAACATCTTTGTTGGGCTTGAGGTCAAGTAGCTTGAGTTTTCTTTTTCAGAACAAAAACCTGAAGCATCTCCAGTGTGGCATTCCCTCAGTCAGGCAGCCTGAAAGCCTTTCCACACTCCTAGCTTTGCAAAATAGGATATTATTTTGTTGTTGTTTTCCTTACATAACTAGCTGGCAGTAAGATTTGAGAAAAGAAGACACTTCAGAGCTCTGAGGAGTGACTTATTTGAACCTTTACATCTGTTCCCTTTAAACTGTTCTGTGGCTGACTTCCCAGGTTTCTTCCAGCGACTGATGCTGGGTATTAGTTTAATGGGTCATAGTCACTGATTGGATCATAAATAGAAAAATCTCACCACTGAAGCTTAAAAAAACCAAAACAGAGCTATTCAAGAGAAAGCTAAAACTCAGCACAGCAATGTAGCATAGTGTGTAACTCTTGGCTTTCTCTTCCAAAGACAGTCTTTTCTGATCATGCTGCATTTCTCCATGTTGAAAGGAAGGGTTGCTCTTCCCTCAAGAAATCCAGATGTTATAATAGCTTAAGCCATTTTTTCCCCTTTTTTGAAAGGAAGGTGGAGCAGAGCTGCAAGGCCAGCAGTGCAGGTCACTGTGGGATGATCTGGAATTGGTTTAGAATCCTGAAGAGCTCATCAGTTTTGCCAGGTGTCAGTGACATTTCTGTTCTGTGGCACTCTGCTGCATTGGCCTGAATTTCTAAAGGAAGAGGCTATAAATGAGAGCAACTTCATTATTGCAGTGCTTTATTGGAGTCTTTGAGGGGTACCTAAGAAGCTATTTACACTGACCTTTACAACACTGGCTTGAGGCTCAAAACAGCAAGGTAATATTCATTGTGTGGCTTTGCCACATCTCCACAGCCTCCAGAACTAGGGTGGACAATTTTATGGCAGGGAAAGGAAGCTAAAGATAGGGACTGAGGGCATCTGAGCAGGCAGAAAGCAGAGACCCCACTTTCCAATGAGCAGAGGAACTTACAGGTATGTCAGAACAAAACAGCATGTCTAGGCAAATACAAATCATGCCTCAGGACATGAAACTTGTGAGATATTGTGAAATAAAATTGGGTATTTTTATTTGCTGTCTTACCAGTTCTCTTGACAAGCCTCCTATTGAGCTAACAAAGAAAAGAAGCCTGCTGTATCAAAAAAAAAAGAGTGGTCCTTTCTATGCCATTAGCAAGGTGATTTGCATTTTGTTTTATCTTATAACTTTTAGGTTTTATTTGGCCACATTCTTAAAGCTTCTCTTTACAAATGTGACCAAAAAAAATAGAACTTTAAAAGGAAGAGAAAGTTGAAGCTTGTTTGTCTCGAGGATGGCAGCTTTAAAACAAAATATTTTAAGGCTCATAATCCAGAATGTTGAGTGGGACCAGCTGAGCTGGGTCTCTAATGTTCTTTTTCTCTCATTATGGACTTTCTGATGAGCATTCATTAGATGAGCTGCTTGTATTTGAGTTTTAGTTTCAAGAAAGTGTGAAGCTCTTATTATTTTTTTTCAAGATGAGAATCCTAAAAGTCCTACCTGACAGCCCACACAAGACTTTCTGCACCAGGGAAGAACATCTGAAGTCTGTCCCTCCATCACACAGCAATGGGCCTCCAGCTGCACAGTTGGGCTCTGCCTCTCCTACCAACAGGAGTTTTCACCATGTGTAATAGGCAGACAGAGGGATGCAGGGTAAAAGAAGGATGCTATCCTTTATTTAAAGCTTTTTTATTAACCCCAAAATGCTAGGATGCTGTCCCATTTCAGAATCTGAGGCAGCCACATTAGTTCTCAGGCAGGTCCAGCTTTGCAGAACTGAAGTAGTTCAGATGATTTTTTCATCCCTTTTAACAGAATGAAAACCCAAGTGTGTCATGAGAGGTTCAAGAACTTAAAATGAGTTCATTGTACTTTGGATGGAGCAAATTTCAGCTTCAGGATGAAGGTTCAATTACAGTGCAGCTTGACAAAGGTTTGTCATTTACAACAGAAATATGAGTAAAAGGAACTTCCTGGATCATGAAGTTTAGTCCCCTGCTACTACCTGCATTATATAATCCCTGTTACATTTGGAAAAAAAAATACTTTAAAGGGACTTTCAATATTAATAAAATAAAAAGATTTGCACTTAGTAAAAAGGAAAAAGCCAGGACTGAAGCTTTTCAGATAGACAAGCCTTGAAACAGGAAACATAACAGCCTTTGTGGTCTTCTGTGTGAAATGAAGGTCACTGAAGAATGTAAGGAGAGGAAGGTGACAGGATGAGTCACGTGCTCAGCAGGAGCAGGTAGGAGCTTCTGCTCTCTTGTGTGCAATCTGGAGAGGACTACAGGAGCTAGCATGGGAAAATACTGTCTGCAGGGATAAAGCACCCTCTAAACCTTGTCAGCCTGTGCCTCCTCTGAAGTAGGCACAAACTACAGCAGAGCAGCACGTGCCAGATTTGCCTGACACTTTGCCAAGGAAAGGCACAAGTAGAGGAATCAGAGGTGCCATCCTCTCCTGGCAGCTCAGATGTCCCAGGGAGATAAAGGTGAGTGCAAGTAACAAGTCTCACCTCCCAAACAGAGCAGGCAGCTCCCCAGCTCTTCACACATGGCAGGTGGTAGCAGAGCAGTGGGGCAGGTGCACACCCAGGCTTCAAGATGAACAGCAGCAACAGGGTTGACTCCCCTGCCAGCACAGGGCTAGTTACAGACAGTGTCCTGTCTCATCTCTCAGTAAATCTGTGGGGACAGGAAAGGAAGACTAAGCCCTTCAAAAAATTATACACCCTACAAGCAGGAGCCCTTGTCTTGCTGCTTTGGAAGTATCACTGGGCTTCGTGGTGCTTTGATCCTGTGTCAGGATCAAAACCAGCATGGGCTTTTCTTGGAGGCCAGGAGAGCTTCTGAAGTCACAAGGTGTGGTCATCAGAGCTCCAATTTGTTCCTCAATTTGCCTCAACTTCTTGTACCTGCTTAATTAGGGTGAAATGATCAAGAAACCATTGATTTTGACTCTCAGATCCACTCCCTGCTGGATGCTGAGCCCTTCACAAAAATATGTAGGAGAAGTGATGCTTCATTAACTATTTAGAAGCTCCAGCAATGGATCGTTGCACTAGGCAGAATGAATAATCCTGCTTTTTACTTAGTATTAAATATTTCACCTTGATCATCTTTTAACCATTGTTAGCTTGCTAACAATTATCCAGCAAATCCATCTTTGGTCTAAAACAAGTCAGAAAGAGGGAGTATGGTTTGGTCATTTAGGGGTAGTGAGGAGGCAGGTGAACTCACTCCTCTTGTTGGTGACAGGTTCTCTCTTCAAGGTAAAAAAACCCCAAATAAATAAAAATCCATGCATAAAAGCAAGAGCATTTCAAGAGTTTGGTAGCATGTTGTACATTTCTTCCTAGCTATTTTCCAACAGCTTGAAGAGGCTTTTAGCTTTCCATAATACCCACCCCCCCTTCTTCCCTTGGGCTTGTGTGGCATGGACAGACAGGAGGACAGTGCCTGAGTGCTGCTTGTCACTCACACCTCCCTGCTTAACCGCCCAACAACTGCTCGGCTAGCAAACTCTCTCCCAGGTAGGAAAGCTGAGGGAGGGGAGGAGAATTCAGGCTCCCTTCAGCTTTACCCTTATGAAAGAGGGGACAAAACCTCCTGATTTCAGTCCTCCTGTCAAAGCCAGCCCATCCCAGCTGCTCACTGGCGACGCACACGATGGAGCAGCTGATGCTGCCCACCCACGGCCAGGCTCAGCAGTATTCTTCCATCCCCAGCTAGGAAGATTTCATTTCTTTCTGCTTTTTTTCCCCCCCTTACCTTCCTCCCGTCGGCGGTGGAGCCGGGGAAGGCAGCGGGCGGTTCCGCGGGTGCGCTCTGCCACCGCGCGGTGCCACGGCCGCACTGCCGGCTCCTCCGCACCTCCAACCGCTGCCCCCAACCGCTGCCCACAGCCCCCAAACACACCCCTGCAACCTGCCCTCCCTCCTGCCAGCTGCTGCAGCCTGCACAGCTGCCCGCCCGAGACAAGCTCTGCCAGGGAAACCGGCAAATCTGGAAAGCTTCAGCTGGTGTTTCTTCCTCTGCGAGTGCTGGTGACATGAGTGAGGTTAAAGACTGGAGGAAATGTGTCTAATGGCATGTTAAGATGTTTTCTAAACTGCATGGTGTTTTCCAGGAGGTTCCATCAGGGAATAACCCATTTTGTAAGGTTTGAAGCTGAACACTTTATCCTGGTTTTCTGCAGCAGCAAAGTTGGCTGGAGTGTGAGTAACTCTACCCTTCTTCCCTTCTGTTTGGATTTGATTGACACAGGAGAAGTTTCAAACACCTGAAATTCCCATATATTTTGCAAAATAAGATCAGGGAGACTCCACTGATGCTTTTATCCAGAATAAAGTGTGGAGTATAAACTGACCCTTGATTAAACATCAAAGTATGCACTTGGGAGGGCAGCTGAAGGACAGAAGTCCACAGAACCACCATCTCCTTTTGATGTGCTGCTGGCAAAATGACATGTTATCCTTCCCCGTGCATGGAAAGACAAAGCAATGGAGAGTGAACATCACAGGTGGTTCTCACACTGCTACACTTTGCTAGCTTGAGTTGTTTTTATAAAGTCATGACAATACCCTGAAGAAGTGAGAATGGCATCTGGGCTGCCTTTTATGATCTAGAGGATCCTGTTCTCATTTCTGTTTTATGGTTTATTAGCAAAAAAAATGTATAGATCCTGAAAATCTATGATCTAATATTTGTTCTTCAGGAGTATTTATAGTCTTACAAACATGCAAAGAAAGAACTCTTCCAGGCAATTAATTTGTTCCATAAAATTATTTAGGGCCAAATACAGATATCCCTGTTCTTCTAATGGAGCAAAACACTGCTAGAACAAAATTAGCTGTTCCCTATTAGGTAGTAAGGAAATCTTGGAATTAATTCAGGAAAAAACCAACTATATATACAAACTAAGAACACAAACAAGACCACATATTAGAATTAGGTGACACATTACCAGAAGAGGGAAAAATGAGCCAATTGCATCAAATCATTCTGAGTAGTTTTGATTAATCTTCATTAATACTCAGATCTTGGGAACCACAGCTTTGTGAGTCATGATATAACAGGAATATATATAGGAATATCACAGGAAGAACATGCTCGTGCTATCTGCAACCCAAAAGAAGTTATTCTTATATAGTTGTTCCTCTTGGTTCATTTCACCTCTTCCTTCCCACACTGTCTCAGGAAGTTTTTCTCAGAGTATCTGTTCTCTGACATATTTTTTTCAAATGATTAGGGTCTAAGGTTTCCACACCAATTAGCAATTCAGTCAAATTAATCTTATTTTTTTCCCTTTTGCTTTTATTTCATCTTCTCAATTTCATTTGCCTTTGACTTCCTGAAAATACCCAGTTTCATTTAAACATTTTTTTTTCTTCCTATTAATACATTGGCTCATTATCCTGATCTCTGCTAAAAATTCATGTCCTCCCTCTCACCACTGGAAAGCAGCCTTGGCTGATGTGTATTTACTAGCTGCTGAGGTCACTTTCTGCAAAACCCATTTTCTTTCCCCAAAAGTCAAAAGATTCAGGATGGCTGGATTATCTGGTCCTCCTCATCTGTAGCTTGCTGGATTATGTTTGAGGGTTTGGGATCTTTTTTTAATGGAGGAAGATTTAGAAATGTTTGTTGGAGCTCAGTGTTTATTATTCAAACTGTATGTGCCAATGTGTCTTGACAAAGCAGCTGTGCTCTGAAAGTAATGACATTTCTGCCCCCCTGGGCTAGAAAAGGAAACTTCTGCCCAGGCTCCAAAGATCTCCAGTGACACTAAAAGAGATTTTCATGAAGAGGAAGGCAAACACCATTAAAAGCTGTAATTTTTTGCTCTTAAGATATTATGCATATTTAACAGGATGTCTTTGAACTCGTGCCACCTAAGTAGAAAAACATACAGCTTTTTGGAGAATTCGAGGATTATTTTACATGAGAATTTAATTTGTTTAAATGGAAATGAATATGGATGAGGATATTTGAATAGGTTCGGCGTGTTCGTCAGTCACAATTGCCAAGCAGGGACTAATCTCGGTGATTAGTGAGGGTAGTGATAAAAATGTGCCGGTACCCAATATGCCTCCTGATTGGCAGCTTCTCGCTCGGAGAGGACCAGATGTCAAAAGCCATATGCTAATATTCGGCACGGAACAGCCTCTGCTTTGTGCTGTAAAACTCACAGAGCCCTTGGAGCAGAGAGGAGCGTTTGCTGCAGCAGCTGGAGGGGGAGCAGAGGCTCCTGGGGATGCTCCTGGGGATGCTCCGGGCTCTGCTGCCCACTCTCGGCATCCCGGGGAATGATCAGGGAAGGGGAGATGGAAGATTTTTACCTCAGCTGTGTTTCAGACTGGGAATTCTTTCCTCTTGGTGCAGCACCTGGCACAGCCTGGTTCTGTGCCACTACTGGAGGTGCAGCAATGGAGATAATCAGAATTAAGAATAACTTAGATATCAATGACTTCAGACCTCTCCTGCTTACATAGAATTGCAGTCTGTGAAAGTTTCCATTTTACTAGAATGATAAATTTTGACTAGAGAATTAACAGTGGCAAGAATTCTTTATTAACTGGTGCCTTTAGAAGTGGTAGTACAAGTGGAAAAAAAAAAAAAAAAAGGTGTATACGGGGGAAATGCACTCAAATAATTTCACTTATACACAGGCAAACCCAACAGTTTGCCTCTTTGTTTCAGTTAAACCTCCCAGCCCCCCCCAAAATTAAAGTGACACTAGATTTGACTGAAAGCTGTATTAGGTCAATTTATTCTGGTACCATTTTCCATGCACTGAATACATTAATTATTGGTAATGCTGGCCATAATGCCAAGGAAAGGAGTGCCAAAGCCATCAGCACTCACTTGCCACCTGATCAGACTAAAGGGGCAGCAATGGGCAGGTTTCTCTCCCTACAAGCCAGGCTGTTCTGATCTGGAGAACTAATGCTATTTCCAGCCTCCAGTCACTGCCAGCACTAAACAAACCCAGCAAGCTGTTATTAAAGGCAGTGTTGTTCTGCAACACACTGCTGCAATTTCCTCTGGATTATTCTGAAGTTTCAAGTCCTTCTGATTTGACAATTCCTGAAGAAAAAACTTTTCTCTTTCAAAGATCAGTTGGGCTGAACTGCATTCAGAGTGGCTGTTCTTAAAGGCTGTTATCTTAATTTTACATCTTGTTCTCTTGTACAGAGACTAAGATGAGCACAATTTTGTGCCAGCATAATTTCATCTTCAATTGCATCTACAGCCATAGCATAAATGAGAAGTGTCTCTTTGATTCATCTCCATTCCAGGCTCTCTCTTGATGCAAGACAAGAAGAAAAGCCCTACACAAAAGATCACACAAGTTCTTGAAGGAGAATACTTTGGGTTTCTCTGTTGGAAGGAGCTTGAATTTCAAGCTTTTGGGAGTTGTTCTGGAGTGCATTTGAATTGCAAGAGAACAGGCAGTGATAGTCTTGCTCTTGTACAGGTGTCATACATCTGGCATGAGCTTCCCCTTCACACCAGGGCTTTGCAGTACTCTCTGTCCTGGTGTGGAGCTCATTTTTCTGCTTAGTAGCTGGAATAGTGCTGTGTTTCAGGTTCAGGATGGGAATTGGTGTGAGGAGAATATTGATAACACACTGATGGTTTTAGCTGGTGCTAGGAAATTGAGCACTTTTAAACTTGTCTTGCTGGTGTGCAGGTGCACCAGAAGCTGGGAGAGCAATGGACTAAAAATGACCAATGGAATATTCTATATCATGTGTCATGTTTAGTATCCAGATGAGGGTGGGTTGGGAAGCTGAGGCTCTTCTGGATTGAGATTTGGGGATTTTCTCTTCTCCAGGTTCACTGGCCAGGAATGGGCTGTGCATTTGTCAGAAGATGGCAAGCAATTCCATTGTGTATCACAAAATATATTTAATAATTACTATTATTATCATTATTTTTTTTATTATTTTATCTCTCTATTTATTTATTAAATTGTTTTTATCTAAACCTATGAGTCTTCTTACCTCTGCCCCTCCAATTCTCTCCCCCATCCCCCAGGGCAGGGTGAGCTGTGTGTTGTTTGGCTGCCAGCTGGGTTCAAACCATGACACTGTCTCATTCTGAAGGAAGAACTGATGCCATCTCTGGGGGAAGGAGCTATTCATCCAGTTCTTTTGCTACTCCCCCCAATCTCTTTCTTATTTTCAAAGCAACACTATAGTGAGGTGATATGTTTCTCCATAACATTCCTCTCATTTGCACCTTTTTATGAAATTATTTTCATGAGTTATGTAATTCCATGCTAATTAGACAATCAAATCTCCATTAGCTTCACCTTGTGTTCCTCTTGGAGACTGTGTCATGCACAGGGAGGAATTAAGAGGAAGGAGCTCAGTGAGGAAAAACGAGCTCCAGGAGGTAAATAGTCCTGTGTATCTGTAGGAGACAAGTGTTTGAGGGCTTGTGTGTGTGTTGTATGATCATGATCCTTAGTATGTGTATTATAAATCCATTCATTGATTTGCTTCTGCCTTAAAACCTTGCTGTACATCATAACTGATTAACCCCCATTTAGACCCCAAAATATTTATATGAATCCAGCTGAAAATCATGAGCTGTCAAGATCTAAAGGGTTGAGAGACTGCTGAATTATCCTATTAGGCTGGATCAAACTTTTTAAAGAGGTAGGAGTATAGGGAACTGTAACTGCACACAGATAACTATCTCAGATGTTAATTAATTTCTGCCTACTAAAAATCACTTGAGTGGACTTCACAAAGATTAAACTTCCCTTTCATTTGTTCCAACACCATCTATTCTGCAGCGTTAGCACTAATGTAATAGGTATGTTTTATTTTTTTCAGCATATACTCTAGGAGGTCATTTAATTTGAAAGCTTCTGCTGACTCCAAACGTAATGATTATGGGGAGAGAAATCTCTGAAGTTTTGGTTACTGCATCCTACCAAGTAATAGAGATGCTACAAGTCACAGCCCTGTAAGTTTGCAGCTCTTTTGAAGGACACTTTATGTCTGAGCCACCTTGCTAACAAGCAGATTTGGTCAAGGGAGGCTGGTGCTCTCATGGGGGTTAGTCAAGATTCATTTGTTAAATTGACTTTAAATGACCCTGGTATGGATGAGATTTTTCTTTATTGATTTAAAACCCCATTCCTTATACTGGCTCAACTCCCAGCTAAATCCAGAACCTTCTTCATGATCATAGCAAGGCTGATGTGGGTCACTTTGGGGAGGCCAAAGGAGAAATTTTATTTCACTGGGAGCTGGGGAATCCCTGTGGTTTGGAAGAGGCTCTGGCTGTGACACCATCACCAGAGAGTCACTGGGCTTTGCTGAGCAGCCCAGGCTCCTGTGTGACATGGCAGGGAGTAAAGACAAATGTCTCTGGGGAGGGGGATGCTGAGCTTTGGGTGCTTTTGTAACGTGCCTTTTGTGACTGAAAACAGCATTCTGGTGTCCTGAAGGTTGCCTACCCAGGGTAGCACTGAGAGCAGGCCTGGATATTGCCAGCTTGCCTTCTGAATGAGTTGTTCTGAGAATCAGCATGGGCTGGACAGCATGAGGGCTCACCATTTTCTTGACACCCTGGTGGTTTGTTTTTGTCTTAAAGCCTTATTTTCTAATCCCAGCATCATTCCCTGTGGGGTGTCTTGAAAAGCAGCTGTCATCTTGGTCTACTTTGTGCCCTCTCCTCGTCACAGGGGAGAAGCAGATGGAAGCTTTGGGCTACTCCCCTTTTTACATGTAGTCCAGAATGGCTTCTCTAGCCAAGGGGTGGCATCTAGACAGGCCAGAGGCCAAAGGATTTTTTTGTACCATATGCCACTCGTGCTAAGCTTTAAAAAAATGCCCACCAGCTTAAAGGGTGGGTACAGAAAGAGTCTGCTGTCTGAGTTCTGGGAGAAAGGTGTGGTGAGATGCTGAGCTACAGGTAGGATCTGTGTGTCAGAGGATGTGGATCTCTGCTAGCTCTTTACTTCTCCCCAGGTGCTCTGTAGGGAACCTTGGCAAACCTGGGCAGCCCTTCAGACCCACATATTGAGATCCAAATGTGGTAGAAACCTGAATCTTTTCTCATCTTCTTATTTTGTTTTGCTGCAGTTATCAATTATCTTTGTAGTCCATGTGTCCTAATTGGAATAGAATTTTTTTTCTTAAACAGAGGAAGGAAGACAGGGTTTGTTTATCAGCTCATTCATTTTGAATTCCCTGTAGTATTTCTAGGGACAATAT
This sequence comes from Ceyx cyanopectus, assembly GCA_013401355.1. Lineage (NCBI taxonomy): Eukaryota > Metazoa > Chordata > Aves > Coraciiformes > Alcedinidae > Ceyx > Ceyx cyanopectus. The sequence goes on from VYZU01013131.1 coordinate 35,512, forward strand.
TTTCCCAAGCCAGGGAGAGAAAACTTAGACATACAGAAACATCACCAGAACTCAACTGAATTACTTGTGCTTAAAATAGTCCTTTCCTAAGCAGACTCTGGAAATTAGCCCTGTGCTCCTGCAAGCTGTTGCAAATCAATACACTTGCAGCTTCAATTTAGAACTGCAAGTGCTTTTTTTTTTTTTTTTTCATCTCCCAATTCCTGCAAAGCTGTTTCTAAGGCAATTCCTGCAGCTTTTGGAGAGTTCAAATTGATCCCAGACTCAGAGCTGTCTTGAAATCCTTTACAGTTCTCCCTGCCAGCTGCTGCTTTTGAAATGGCTGGAGTGGCCATCTGTCATTTTTAAGCCTAAAGATGTCAAATCTCCAGGATGAAAACGATCAGGAGAAGACTGCTAACTCTTCCCAGCTGTATCTGTTGAATGAATGAATTTCCCTGTATGTGTTGTAAGCAACAGTTTGCTTGGTCTCCCTGCTCTCCTGGCTCCTCTGTCCTTTGCCTGTCCCAGCAGAGCTGCTGCTCCTCTCCCTAAATTCTTCTCCTGTAGTAAGAGAAGAGTAAGAAGGCAAGGAGACAAGGGATTAAATTTTAATGCTCACTGATGCCCTAGGATTTCTCTTGCCCATCCTGCCTGCACTGCTGAGTGCTTGAAGTTGAGGCACTCGCACATTAGGTGGTGCTAAACTCTAATAAATGAGGGCAGAGTGATCACTGGAGCTGTTACCCATCCTACCTGTGCACTTGGCAAGGTTCTGCTCTGCCCTTCATCCCGTGACTGCTGCCCTGCAGCACCAGTAGCCAGTTCAGAACCTTGTCAGTTTGCAGTTAAACCTGCCATCAAATTATTGTAGACAGAGTTTCCTGACTGCTCACTTTTTCTAAAGGTTTTGCCAGTATTATCAAACTTAGGGACCTAAATGGGACTTTCCTACTTCTTAGGGCTGCTCCCAGAGCAGGAATAGTTGGGGTAGGGGATGTCAGCTCCAACCTTCCCTTTGCAGGGATGAGGGTCTTTCTGCCTCCTGAACTTACTCAGCTCTCACCAGTTGCAGGATTATAGTGGGAGCAGCTACCTCTGAGGTCACTCCTCTACTACTGTTCTCAAAACCTCTTAATGGGATCTGAAGGTTCTACTCAGGTTCTTCTTTGGACCAAACTCCTCTCTTTCCCAGATACTTGAATAAATCACTGCAGGTAGAAAACTTACCTGAGGGCTACCTGCTTGAACTCTGCTACCTACATCTCAGTTGTCTCTGATGAACCTGCAGTTGGGTGCCCAGTAGAGCTGGAGACCATTCATGAGGAGAGGAAGAGATCCATGGCCTTCCTTACATGCTGCTGGGCACACCTCCAGGCTGCATGACAGGCAGGGGTGCAGTGAGGGCTGGAATCACTTGCAGCCACCTGTCACCCACCAGAGTTTGTTCTTAGAACAGTGAAGAATCACAGAAAGGTTCATTTGACCTCACTGCATGAGAGACGCTTTGAGCTGGGAGCTCAGTACCTTGCAGGATAATCGTGGACAGCATTAGAAATAAAGGCAGATAAAATAACTGAAGAGATGCTTTGAAACAAGCTGCCAAATAATGAATAATCACAGAGAAAATGATTGAGACCCATAGTACAGCCTGTTGTTTCTTAAGGCAAGTTGCCTCTCTTGGACTTCTTTCCTCTCTGAGAACAAAAAGCAGAATCAATAAGCCAGTCAGTGAGACAACTGGAAACCACTTTGAAGTTTGTGATGAAAGAGAATTTTCTTTCCTGTTTGAATTGCAGATTCCTTAGCACAAAACATGGCTGGTTCACTTCCACCTCAGCAAATCCAGCTGAGGTGTCTGAGCTCCCATCTCATCCAACCCCCTGAGCACAGCTCCAGAGGGTGGCTTCAATCAGCTGCATTTCATACCAGGAGCTGAATCTTGTTTCATCATCCCAGCTCTCAGGAAAGTTTTTCTGTGGCTGTTTAAAAGGCTTTATATGTTATCTGAGGAGAGGGGAGAAATGTTTTTCAAGCAGCCCTACAATCTTTAGCCTTTTGATGTTTGCTTTTAGTTTGTGCCCATGAATCAAGAGAGCTGCAATGGAATTATAACCATTAGTGGTAAAAAGGGTTAAGTTGCATGTAAATTAACACTTGTTAGTCCCAAACAGTGAACTATCGGTTAGCAAATGGATGGGGGAAAAAAACCCAACCCCGGGCAGCTCCAATCACCACTAAATTCGAGGTCTTTCTCCCTGGCCTCCTGCTGAAGGGGGAGCTGCCCCGGCCAGGAGATGTTGTTCCATTCCTCTCCACTTCGTGTCCTCACTCGGCTGCTTTTTCCACCCGATGAAAAAAGGTAGAGCTCTTGTTTCAGGGAGGACAGAGGCTAAAAGCGAAAAGACCTTGGAAGTGTGGTTAATTTTTCTGAAGGAATTAATTTGCAAAATTAAGCCCTCTCTAGGCTCTGCCTGAGCAGCGTGGGACTGGCAGCATCTTTCCTGACGCCTGTTGGGTTTGAATGGCTTCAGGACCCTCACTTTGTAGCCATTGTTTTCTCCACATTGATGGCCTTGGCTTAGTGCCTGGAGGGCATGGCAAACTCGAACGTGATGCAGAGCTGACAATCCCTGGGAATCCCTCCTGATCCCCAAAGCACAGCTGTCCCATCGTGGAGAAGTGACTGCAAACACTTTCACACCAGACCTGCTAATGAGTTGCTGGCTGTGTGTCTCATTTTGGGACTGCACAGGACAAAGTTCCTGCTCCAAAAGTTGTCAGTAGTTCAGCAGAGAAGGGACTGAACCACTTTGAGTATCAGCCCTGGGCTTTGGCACACTAATTGTTTGAGGAATCTTTCTTTTCTGCCCTTGGGACTGTGGAGCCCTGAAAGCTTTACTTCTGTAGCTAATGGAAGACAAAAACCTGCTTCAAAATCAAAGTCTTCCATGAAGGAACAACACTGTATTTCAGATGATGCTAATTTTAGCAAGTTCCCCTATTTTAAGGGCCAAAACTATGTTTTCTTTCTGATCTTATACAAAGGCATCTTGTCTCTTCACAAATGAACAAATGGGAGAAAATCCATCCCTCCCATCATGGATTTCTTCCAATGCCAAACACTGACTTTGTTTAGACTACTTTGCCTTATTGCTTTTGTGAAACTTTGCTGTTTGTAGCAAATAATTCAAAAAACTGCCATTCCCTACTAGAGTAAACTTCAGAGGGATGATTTTTTCTGTTAATAGGGGATATTTGAGCATATTGATTCACAAGTTGGACTTTAACCCAGTAATTCCACCCATTACTTCATGTAGTGAGAGGATTACCTTTTCCAGCTCCCATTCCTGTTCCCCAAAACACAATACTCATCAGTCCAATGTCTTCTAATTATTTTACAGGGCTTCTGACCTTTGTCTAATAGAGTATTAATTTGTACAATTGTATCTAACAGCATTTAAGTCTATTTAAATCCAGCTTAATTTCATCTTTCTCCTTTGCTATATAATTCTTGATGCCTTGTCTTTGTGCAGCCAAATCTCAGGCCTTGGACCTCTAACCTGATCCTTTTTCTCTGAATTGTTAGGATCCAGCTTGTGGCTGTTGGGGGCTGGTGGCAGAGCTGCTTTTGTGTGCAAAATCAGGACTAGAGCTGAAGAGCCAGAAGCATTTATTTCTCCAGAGTGCACTCTGAGAGCAGTTGGAAGGCTTGGCCTGCCACTAGTGTATTAGCTGTGCAATACCTGCCACCTTTAACTAGATGAATCTCTGGCAGCAGAGCCTGTTCCTCATGGCACCAGCAATAGAACTGCATCAATGGGACAATTTTCTGTGTATTGTAAATTACTCTGCATTTCTTCAGAGCAAAGAAAACCCACTGAGAGAACTGTTTCTATTTGGGTGAGTTGTTCTTGAAGCAATATTGCTATTTCAGAAATAACTGTTATTGGGTTTGGTTTGATTTGGTGTGGCATACAATAAAGCCTAAGCTGATTTATGCAGGGTTACTGTAATTATTTCAAAAGCTCAGCATGGCAAAATTTGTAACAGCTCATGTGATCACATCAGGGATCATTTCCATTTTCCCCTCATAAACAGTTGTTCACTCATTGTTGATTGCAGCAATCTTTTAATCAAGAAAAGTGTGGATATTTTACTCTGGCTTCTATTACGAGCAGGGGGGAAATGGTGAGATGAATTTTACATGTTGAATTTGGGAACTGAATTTCTTCAAAGTAATAATAATAATGCTTGTTAAATAGAAAGAAGTGGCTTTAAAGCTCCTTTAAGAAGAAAGACAGTGTCAAATTCAGCCTGTAAGCAGCGTGTTGCAAATGTCTTCCAATCCCAGAAGCAGCAGTGGGAAGATCTATGTCCCAGGCAAGCCTATAGAGGCAGCTTTTCCTCACTGCTCTTCATGTGGCAGCAACGAACAGCAGCTCTGGTTTGCTTAGCCAGCAACAAACGATAAATCACCGAGTGAATGAGCCAGCACACAACAGAACAGCTGGGAGCAAGGATCTCCCCTTCTTCCCTCCTCACTGCTCAAATTAGCTCATGCAGGGCTTGCTTACTCTTCAGTGACCAAACCAGCATCTTGCTGCCTGCCTTAAAGGCTGCTGTTATTTGACAACAAAAAGGTGGCAAGATGCTGCAGGTAGCTTCCCAGCCAGGTAGATGTAGGGAGAGGGTAAGATAACATCTGTGTTCTCAAAGGCCCGTGTATCTAGCAGTTTACTTGCCATCAAAGCTGTCTGGAAAGCACCTTCCATGCTTTTCCCAGCTTTAATGTGAAAGAGGGGAGAAAGGCAGCTGGGAGGATTGCTGTAGGTGCTGTTGTCATTGACTTTTGTTTGTTTTTTTCCCCTGGAAAAAGTTTGAGGGGTCTAGTGAAAGCATGACAATTCTTGATGAAACCTCTTTTGAGGGTTTCCCCCAAAACACACACACTTTTTCAACAGAAGAGAAATTCTTCTGGAGGGAAGAAACCCAATTGTTCTGGCCACTGTTTGATCAGCTCCAGCAATATGATAAATCCTTCAGGTTCTCATTATAGTCTGATGGTTTCTCCTAATTTTTCTGTAGGGTCCAATCAGATATGAATGGAACAAGCAATAGGATTTACACCTCAGAGCTGCCCTGATTTAGGACCTCTCAGGGCATCACCATTGCCAACTGAGTGTTCAGCCCTGGGCCATTGTATGTCTTAGCTTCTGTGCCTGCTTATATAGCATCAAGCATTTTTGATATGCCATAGTTCACCTTACCCAGCATCTTTTACACTGAGGGAGCATAAATTGACCTCTGCCATGGTCATATTTTCCTTATCTTTTTAGTGCTGTGAAAACCAGCAAGTAAATCTTCTGTAGAAGCTCTCAGCATAAAAATTAAACTGAAATATTTAATCCCCATGGAAACAGCTTATCATGGATGGTGGATTTCCCTCCCCAAATCAGATTGTGAGCTCTCAAGAACTCATCCCACAAACGATGATTTCACATCAAAGCTGAAAGAGTGAGTGGGAGGAGGAGAGAGGAGATTTTGGGGAGGAGGGGGAACCCAACTGCTGGTGCTCACCCAGCCTGTGCAGTCCCAGCCTCTGAGCTCTGACTGCTGTGGGTTTAGTGGATGTGTGAGCACTTGCACAGATTTTAAGCACTCCAAGCAGAAGTGCCATTGTTAGGTGTTTCATCTGAAAGCAAAGAAGATAGTCTTTCTTCCTTTCAAATCTAAATCCCTTGTTATCTTAATTTCTTAAGAGGAACACAATTATATGGTTTTTTTCCCCAATGCAATCGAGAGGCTGGGTTTTTTCTTCACTCCCAAAGAAAGGTGCAAGTTCCAAAGGAATAGTTGGTTTTATTTGTAGCTTTTTTTCTGATCACTCAAGTGCATGTGATGTGTCAGCTCCTTAAATCCCTTTATTCCCTGAGTCTATACTCTTTCAAGCACTTTATTTTCAGTCTACTGTGTCAATTTCTGCTTTTCTCAGAGGTTTTTCTTTTAATTGTGACATTTTAGACCTCCACACTTGCATACCATCACACATCAAGACCATCTTCTCTTCAGTCTTGCATTTCCCACTCCTGTTAGTGGATCTCTCCTTGCAGAGATCAATTGCTTATGCCATTCCCCAGTGGCATAAGAATGGAAAAGACCTGTGCAAGCAACATCCTGTATCCAACTGGATTATGCTGAACCTGATGTGGAGCCCCTACACTGCCATCAGCTTTGTGTGCATCCATACAACTCTATTCAAGAAGAGGTTCTTAGAGCATAAGGAACCTTCACCACAAGACCTCCACTGAAGGCCTGTGACCCTCAGGTTTTCTTCTTAAAAAGAGATATTTGTAGAAATGTTTGGCTTTCCATAAAAACCACCCAGCCCTGGAGAGTGAGGGGATGAGGGGAGAAGGGCAGAGTCCTTCCCCACTCAGGCAATATACTGTTTTCTTTCTGCAAAGCAGTTCGTTTTTACTGGCACTTGGCAGCAAGCAGAGATGTTGGCAGGATTCAAGCAGCTTGCCCATGAGGTCTCCACATGGTGCATGGATGCTGGGTGAGCAGTGACCCTTTGGGCTGAAATCATTCCAAACTCAACTCCCCTTCAGGAAACACTGAAAAGGGAGCAAACTTCTACCAACTGTGATGGCAATTTAAATTACTTTCCTTTTCCAGACAGTCCTTTTTTGAGTATGTTTGTAACCTGATCTAATGCCTGGCAGATTGAGATGTGAGTAGGTTGTCTCCTAAAATTTGCTGTCCTTGAAGGTTTTCCATCAGCTACCAGTGGGGCAAAGAGCCTTTGTTTTCCCATTTCCCATATATGAAATGAGACAATGATTCCTCTGAGGTTTGATTTACTGATGTTTGTAAAGGTCGTGGTAGTTTCTGCTTGGGGATTTCAGAGGGCTGCACTTCTGTCTAGTGTAAGTACCCTGACTTCAGCTATGAACTAGATGAATATCTTCTTCTTGTGCTAGTAACTCCTAACTAATCTTATTAAATCCTTTCCAGATCCAGATCAATACCTGAAATGCACTCTGTCCTGTAATTAATCTGATGAGCCTATGCTATCTGTGTTTACAAGTCCTGCTGAGTTTTTCTTTAGAGTATTTTTATTTTAAGATGAAGCTGGTTTAAGCAGAAGCAGGGTCACCATCTCTGTTTCTCAGTAGCTTTTTCATGCCCTTATTAAATATCCTGTAGCAAGTGCACTAGTAATTCAATGATCCTGCCCTCAATAAATAGAGCTGGATACCAGGGTCTTAAAGACCCTGCAGAGGAGCAGGGCTGACAGTCTGGTAGCTCATGGGTGAAAATCATCAGGCAGACCAGGCTGACAGAAGTGTGGGTTTGTCCCCCAGAGACATGAATGTGTGATGAAGCCTGTGGACCTACATGAGTTAGAGCAGCATCATGTCAGCACTCTACTCATGCAGTTGTGTCTTCATCCATGCTGCTTCTGCTTCAGCTCTTGAAAGTGGGGTCTGCCTCTTGGTAAAGACAGTTTTGGGGAGAAGATACTGGATGCACACACAGGGAATTATGAGGAAGCTGGAAACAGCATCACAGTGCTGCTTTCTTTTTCTTCATCAGTGTTCAGCATGCTTCTTTGGAAGGAACTCAGTTAATTGCAGGCATCAAGAAGGAGGCACTGGAGAGGTTTATGGCAACAGGGACATCAGGAAGTGCAAGGCTGAGCCAAAACACTGAGATACTGTGCAGAGAGCAAAGCTTTCTGTACCAAATGAGACATTATCTAGTTTTCCATGGAAATCTGAATTTTTTCCTACTTGAAGAGTGGAAATCACAAACATTTTTGGTCTTAGATTTAAAGGGTTTTTTATGAAACACAAAGAACATTGCACAGCTCAAAATCCAGTACTTAGAGTTGGTCAGAAAGTTTGGTCACTTGGCCATTGTTGGAGCTGCTAAAGGTGGCCAGAGGTCCTGTGAGGAGGTTAATTCCCTTTTATTATGTGAAGCTTACAGGGTCATGGAGAAATGAGGAGAGAAATGGGCTCTTGGGTCCCCTCTGTAGAGACTGAAAGTGCTTATCAGCAGTTCAGCTAATGATTTGGGTTTGGCACTGACTGCTCTTGTGCCTAGTCCAATCTTGCAGCTGGCACATGTGCTAGTTTGGATGTTTAAGAACATCTTCCTTAGCTCTGAGGGTGTTGGAAGGGCTGACCACCCAGCTTGTGTAAATCACCCCTCAGCTAAAGCACTTCTGTATGACAGTTTTAGCCTGAGTCTGGAGACCCAGCTTTGACCTGGAGAGCTAACTTGACTGGCCAGAACAGTGCTGGCCTGCCAGGAAAATGTTTGAATACCCCCATCTGGGACTGGAGAAAGGGAGCAGCTCTGGGTCTCCTCTCACCCTTCCTCCTCAGGGGAATTAAACATGAGAGCAGTGCTTGCTTTTCTGCAGCTATTATTGGCAGCCAATGCAAAACATCCCCCTTTCATGACAAGTAAATGACCTGCCAAGTACAAGCTATAAAAATTCAGGTCACGTTTTCTGTTTCATTAATATGCTGCCTGACAAAGTCTTTCCCTGCTGGGGCTCTCTGTTGGGGAATGGGAGTTAGAAAACCTTGAAGGATTTCTCACTGTCACTATGAGATAGAAAGGCAAAGGGGCTTCTAAAGGAAAGAGCACTCCCAGAAGACAGGCTGCCTTTGTGTCCTGATCTCATGAGCAACCAGAGGAGGAAGGAAGCAATGCCATGGACACACAGTCCCACTAGTGGTGGGTTCAAATGCTTTTATGTTTCACTAATAAGTGGGCCTGGCTGTCACAGAAGTCAATAGAAAGGTTTTCCTTGATTACAACAGGCAGTGAACCAAAAATGTTACTCAGCCATAGAAAGTATTGTAAAGTTGATGCAGAGGGGTTGAAGAGCAGTATGTATTAGAGAATCCAAGGGACAGTCTTTCTGAAATGCTTTTCTCCAAACATCATCATTTTTTTTAGGTTGGAAAAGATCTTCGAGATCATTGAGTCCAACCATTAACCTAACACTGCCAAGTTCACCACTAAATCATTTCCCTCAGCACCACATCTACACATCTTTTAAGCATCTTCGGGGCTGGACTCCACCACTTCCCTGGGCAGCCTGTTCCAGGGCTTGACAACCCATTCAGTGAAGAATTTTTTCCTAATACCCAACATAAACCTCCCCTGGTGCAACTTGAGGCCAATTCCCCTTGTTCCATCACTTGTTACTTGGGAGAAAAGACTGACACCCACCTCACTACAAGTTGGGCAGGTGTAGAGAGTGATAAGACCTCCTATCAGCCTCCTTTTCTCCAGGCTAAACACCAGTTCCCTCAGCTGCTCCTCATAAGAATTGCTCTCTAGACTCTTCACCAGCTTTTTCCTGGTCTTTGGACCAGTAGCATCAAGAATCTACTGGAAATGGTTGTTCTTTCCAAGCAAAACTGTTTTTCAGAAATCAGAAAAGTGTGTCCCTGCAGGGGACATCCAAGGTGGGTTCAGAGAGTGCATCGTTTCTATGTTTAACTACAGGGCTTTCCCAGGGATGTA
>VYZU01013132.1:13281-48678 GCA_013401355.1 Ceyx cyanopectus
ATGAGAAGCATTAGTTTCATACTGTTTGCCACTCCCCTTTGGTCTATTGTACATCAAGATCAAACTGTTACTACACACCTATATACATAAAACTGTAATTATTGGTTACTTTACAGAAATAATACCTGAATAGTTTTTCTCTACAGTAAATTTGTAAGGACTATTTCATGATAGTCATAGAAATGTATTTATAAGCATAGTAACTGTAACAACAAGAGGGATCGGCTCTGACTTGCTTGTCATGGGGAAGGTTATTTAAATCTTTGATCTCTTAGCTGTTATTGTAAAAATGTGAGCAAAACCCAAGTGACTGGAAACATCTCTTCTGGCTTAAAAAGCTTGTGAGAAGTATGCTTGTGTTCTGTTCGTGTTGAGGCTCTGAGGATGACATTGCTGTTATGAAGGTGGGAAATTAAGGTTTGTATTTGGTTTGAGTTATCAACCAAGTATCTGAAATTGCTGCATCCAGATGGCTAGTAGCTCCTTCTCCATCTACTTGTGAAAAGAGATTGTCAGACCTTGTTTTGGTGATGATTCATTCTTGACTGAAAGTTTTACATAATTATATGACTTTCTGCCTAACATGAACCTGATATTTTTGTGTTGTGGAATAAACACATCTTTCATAGAAAAAAAAAAAAGTTATAAACTTGCAGTTTAATTTCCATGCAAGGATTTCCAAACATTTTACAAACTTAAATATATTAGGAGTTGTAACAGTATCTCTTTTAGTGGAAAAAAAATCTTCACAAACCAAAACACCAACCAACCCAAAACTTTAGATATGACAGCTCAGGGTGATAACTTGAATCAACCATGCAGACTGAATTTTCAATATTTATTGATTCCTGATCTGGACTTGCACAGTAATTCACAGAAAATGTAGCCTTAAAAGAAAACACAGACAAAAAGCCCTCAGAAAACTAATGGGTGAAATGAACTTGCAATGAAGCAAACTTATGGAACTTTCACTTCTATCAGATAGTTTTATCTATATTCAATCAAGAGCTAAAAATTTGTCTGCCATTTGAGAGCATAAATTCATTTTCACACTAATATAGTCCTAATCCTCTAAATGGACCTAGCTGAGTTCCAATGACTAGACTTAACCAGCTTGTCAGGCCTGAAAACTATAATTTGCTAGCTCTGCTGAGGTAATCTGAGAGATCCTTGTTTAAGCAATGATAAAAGAGAGGGAGATTCTCACTGTTCAATGTTTCTTAACCATTTTCTATGGTAGTGACATGCAATAAAATGTGATGTTAAAAAAAAAGTATATTTCTTTTGGTGGGGGTGGGGGTGGAACTTTTCTGTGACCATCATGCTTTGTGCATAAAGTTATTTAGATTACAAGGTACACAGTTCTCAGTTGTTATGAGTTGCTATAGTGTGAACACAATACAGGTATGTGTTTGATACTGTTTCTCTTCCACCCTACCCTCCACAAAAGCCACACCATGACAAAGGTAGCTCTTAAGAATGTGTTTTCCACAAAGCCAATATTTTGGCAGTACCTACTAAATGTTGAATACAGCACAGCACTCAGTCTAAAGTGAAATCCTCAGTTCGCTCAAATTGAAACCAACAGGATTGTACTGTGCTGTGCAATTCACATCTCTGTGGTGGAAATTCAATAACCTCCTGTAGTTTGAGATTTCACTTGAAGTGTTCAATACTGCCTTGTAATTGGAGCAAACTTTTAATCCTACCAACTTGGATCATATTTACCTCATTTATTTGTTTGTTTCATTGCCTGCATAACTGTGATGACATGGGGCTCATGGGAGAATTTTCTTCTAAGGAACTTGAGGGAAATCTAGTGCACCAGTATTCCCTTATGCAACTTCTCTGTCCAAATATAGACTGATTTTTATTTTATTTTTTTTTAATGACTGTTTTGTGGTAAGAGAACTCAAAGCTGTTTGCATGGCTTTAGTGTTATAATACCTATTATATTTCCACTAAAGACAAGGTCTGGTTCTAGATGCAAATCTTACACAGTCACCCAAGTCTGTAGACTCTTTTCAGTGGGCTTCAGAATATATTCACAAAGTTATTTAAATTCCTTACCTTTCTCTTGAGGTATTCTTCCACACCTTCCCCAGGATACCTTTTCTTGGTGCTGTGCCCCAGAGTGCATACCCAGCAAGGCTATTGGCAGTGAGCAAGCCAGTTGTGTGCACACAGGCTTTTTGTTCCTATTTAGAGGAATTGGCATGTATCATGTAGAAGGGATGGAAAGCTTGTCCTTATTTTTCAGACAGATTTCTGCCAGATCTTTCAGCTTCATGGTAAACACATTGCAGTGCTTTTCTCCCATGCCTCCTTCAGGTAGCAAAGAGGGATAAAGAGAAGTTCAGGAGTTTCCTGGAAGCTGCAAAAGGCCTTTTTCAGTTTTATTTCTTCCTGCAATGTGCTCACCACCTTTCTCTACAGATGAACCCACTTATCTGTGCCTGTCTGAAGGCTTTTCTTCCAAGTAGAAACACTCCCTCTCCAGTGCTGCAGTTGTATAGTGTGCTAATGAGAAATTCTACCTACTAGCTAAATGTTTCTCCAAAGACATCTAGCAAATGTTGTTGAGGATGCTGAAGCTGCTAAACACTACTGCATTTCTTGCTTTTTCTTCATGTGAAGGGAAGAGCCTTAAGGATTCTATTTTCTTCCCACTCTTTCAGTGACCTTCAGAAGAGAAAATTTGGAAAAAAATAAGGATGTTAGGGACAGAGACTTTATTCTTCTTTTCATTGATAGTGCTTACCTATGGTATTTCTATTCATATAATCTCTGTGTATTAGCATTTGGATTTATGTGTATGTCTTGCATTGGCTGCCACTTGCACTGTTTGTATAGAATAAATGTCTCTTTTTTTTTTTTTCCTCCTCTCTGCAGCAAAGCCTCTTTTGGCTCCCTCATTTCATTTTCTTGCTGTTTTCAAGTTGAACACATTTCTGAGGTACCAGATGGCCAGGTATTAAATGCATANTAAGATTTTAAAGACATCTTGGTGTTTCATAAGAATTTTTTTATGACTTTATATATTCAAATACCTGAAGTGAATTTTATAGCTTTACGTATACTATCAATTTCCAAAGTAGTTTAGCTCATCTGAGGGATGTGCTCCTGTAAAATATGGGGCTTGCTTTCCACAGCCATGGAGGTTATAGTACCCAGGACTACTGAAATTACTTGTGACCTTGCCTGTCATTTGCTAGTGACTGCAGCAGCAGCATTAATCAAAATGTACTCATTGGAGAATTTTCATCTGTAGCATACTGCTCCCATAACTCTTCCTGTGTTTTTCCTGATGTCAGCAAGAGCTGACATTTTTAGAGCAGATGTGTAATTCCTGCAAATATTTGTAATTCACTGTGCAGGGCGNGGGGAGGAAAGAAGCTAAAATAGTAATGTTGAGGGGAAACTAACATTATTCCACGCAGCACTGATTAGTAATACTGCCAAACAGCTGTTTATAAAACAGAGATGGAATGGGAAGGATTGCTGCAAAGAACATTGAGAGTGCTGCAGGCAGTGCTTGCTCATCATTTGAGGAGGGGTGGCTTCTACCAACCATGTTGCATCTGGCCCCTGGAGGGATCAGAGGCTCTGCTGCTGCTGCCCAATGGACATTCCCCCAGTGCTGGTGGGCTGATGGGCAGTCAGGTTTACACTAATGTGTCCCCTCCTATTTAAGATTTTCATGCCACCTTCAGAAAAAAAAAGAGCAGTGGCAATGCTAGGCATGGGGAAATCTCTGCCTGTAGAAGAAAAGTCTCTTTTCAAGCCATGTGTGGGCTGTTTCTTTATCCTCTCTCCCTCCAGCAGGCTTTATTGACAGCAGGTGGCTCTGGGGATGGCTGTGCACACACATCCAGGAGTCCTGCTGGCTTAGCCAGGCTTCTTCTGGCTGCCTGCACCCAGACATCTTCCCTGGTCCTTGGAGTATTTCAGAGGCTGCTAATGGGATGGGATTAGCTGCCTCACTTGCCCTTGCCATCAACAAGAGAATTCTAGAGAGACTACAAAGAAGAGCAAAGGCAGAGCTAACAGGGAACCTGAACAAAGACTCTTTTGAATGCAGAGATAAGTGTGATTTTACCCTCTGGCCCTATGGAGGCAAGAGGTGGGGCTGCTCAGCTCCCCATTTACAAACTGAATGAGCCTCTGCCTTAAGGGATGTCATTGACTGAGTTTGTACTAATGGGTTGGATGCCCTTCAGTGTCCCTGCTCTGTCCTTCTGTTCCCTGTGTTTCAATGTACTACACCCTTTGGGGCTTTATTCCTTACTGCACACTGGTTAAAGTGATAACTTGGGGCTCTGCAAAGAAATGTGGCCAGGGATGCCTGCCCTGGGGAATTGTCATGGTGGGCAGGGCTTTCCAAACAGGGGATGCTTTTGTCCTAGGCACGATGTGCTCTGAGCACTTCACTGTCATACCCTGTCATTCTGCATTTTTAGATACTTATTCAAGAGAGCAAGATCTTTATAAAGCCATTTCTTAACAAAAGCACTTCGCCACTCTAACATGTAGTGCCAAACTAAGTGAGGGTGAGAAGATCAAAGATACCAGTGTGGGGGGTTTTTTATGGTATTGTGCTGCTTCAGGAAAACAAAGAGGTCCCAAAGCAGCAGATTGCCTCTCAGAGGGTTAATGTGAAGCTTTTGAGCCTGCTCTGCTGAAGAACTCTTGTTTAATTGATAACAACATCTGTTAAAAATGTCTGGGATGGTTCAAAGTCAGTGTGATATCTGGTCTGATAGAAGCCACTCTCAGCTGTTAATGAATTGAGGTGAATTTTAGCATGATGGGGAAGAACAAGCAGGGAGTTTAAATGGTTAACTGTGCTGTTGTGGGCTTGACATTGTAAGGCTGTGGTAAGAAACTGTTATTCCCTTATGTTAACTTAAAAACCTTGTGAAATGCAGATAAAAATACTAACTCTTCACTGCCTGGATATTCTTTAATATCCAGAGTTAAGACTTGTATAATTAGGGTGTGTCTGAATGGCAGGTATGTATGGGTAACATGTGGATTTCTGGTCTTTTAGAACTTAGTTCAAATAAAGAAAGTAGTAAAGGGTTATTGCAAACACACTTTAAGCTTGTTTCAATGGGCAAAGTCTCATAATGTTCCAGCTTTGCCAGGTAATCTGTATCCTTAAACCCTTGTGATTCATGGTGTTCAAGTTGCCTTTTAGGTCTTAAGATTTTACAAGTAAGACAAGGCAGAAAAATGAATATAATAACTTTAAGATTTTAAAGACATCTTGGTGTTTCATAAGAATTTTTTTATGACTTTATATATTCAAATACCTGAAGTGAATTTTATAGCTTTACGTATACTATCAATTTCCAAAGTAGTTTAGCTCATCTGAGGGATGTGCTCCTGTAAAATATGGGGCTTGCTTTCCACAGCCATGGAGGTTATAGTACCCAGGACTACTGAAATTACTTGTGACCTTGCCTGTCATTTGCTAGTGACTGCAGCAGCAGCATTAATCAAAATGTACTCATTGGAGAATTTTCATCTGTAGCATACTGCTCCCATAACTCTTCCTGTGTTTTTCCTGATGTCAGCAAGAGCTGACATTTTTAGAGCAGATGTGTAATTCCTGCAAATATTTGTAATTCACTGTGCAGGGCGNTTTAAATTCCTTACCTTTCTCTTGAGGTATTCTTCCACACCTTCCCCAGGATACCTTTTCTTGGTGCTGTGCCCCAGAGTGCATACCCAGCAAGGCTATTGGCAGTGAGCAAGCCAGTTGTGTGCACACAGGCTTTTTGTTCCTATTTAGAGGAATTGGCATGTATCATGTAGAAGGGATGGAAAGCTTGTCCTTATTTTTCAGACAGATTTCTGCCAGATCTTTCAGCTTCATGGTAAACACATTGCAGTGCTTTTCTCCCATGCCTCCTTCAGGTAGCAAAGAGGGATAAAGAGAAGTTCAGGAGTTTCCTGGAAGCTGCAAAAGGCCTTTTTCAGTTTTATTTCTTCCTGCAATGTGCTCACCACCTTTCTCTACAGATGAACCCACTTATCTGTGCCTGTCTGAAGGCTTTTCTTCCAAGTAGAAACACTCCCTCTCCAGTGCTGCAGTTGTATAGTGTGCTAATGAGAAATTCTACCTACTAGCTAAATGTTTCTCCAAAGACATCTAGCAAATGTTGTTGAGGATGCTGAAGCTGCTAAACACTACTGCATTTCTTGCTTTTTCTTCATGTGAAGGGAAGAGCCTTAAGGATTCTATTTTCTTCCCACTCTTTCAGTGACCTTCAGAAGAGAAAATTTGGAAAAAAATAAGGATGTTAGGGACAGAGACTTTATTCTTCTTTTCATTGATAGTGCTTACCTATGGTATTTCTATTCATATAATCTCTGTGTATTAGCATTTGGATTTATGTGTATGTCTTGCATTGGCTGCCACTTGCACTGTTTGTATAGAATAAATGTCTCTTTTTTTTTTTTTCCTCCTCTCTGCAGCAAAGCCTCTTTTGGCTCCCTCATTTCATTTTCTTGCTGTTTTCAAGTTGAACACATTTCTGAGGTACCAGATGGCCAGGTATTAAATGCATAAAGTGCATTATTTCCTTCTCTCATCTCCTGTACCAGCCTGTTTCTGTTTAGCTATGCAAATAGGAGTTGTTGAGATTAAAGGCAGGAGTTGCAGCTGATATAAACCCCAATAAAATCAAGCCCGTTAGATATGCCTGACAAGTAAGCAACTTTCACCATTCTTAAGCTGCTTAGAGTACTGTTAAACAAAATTATTGTCTGAAGAGACTATTATTGGCTGAAGAGACTATTCATTCTGTTTAATGTTGACTGCAGAGAGAGGGGAGTTTGGAGGAAGAACTCTTGTTTAATTGATAANGTACTCATTGGAGAATTTTCATCTGTAGCATACTGCTCCCATAACTCTTCCTGTGTTTTTCCTGATGTCAGCAAGAGCTGACATTTTTAGAGCAGATGTGTAATTCCTGCAAATATTTGTAATTCACTGTGCAGGGCGTATGTATCACGAGAGGTGCTATAATCAGGCTGTAACATGCACAACAGTTTGTGGTTCTTGTGGGCTTGACCTCAATTTATTTGCAAAATAATTTTTTAAATACTAGCACAGAAGCTTTGTCATACTAAGTATTTAAGCCTCCAAGACTAAATTGGGCTGGCGATCTGTCATAAAATGGCAAACAATACATTTTAGTCCAGGAGAATTTATCTGTGGAGATGCTGGAGCTCAGTCCCTTGAATCAAACTGACACACAAATCCCACTGATTTCAACAAAGTCAAAATATCATCTGCTATCTTTCTCACCCCAGTGCCTGTCATTCTTGGCTGAGACACCCCACCCATCATTGTCTTTTTGAATCCTGGGTCTGATGACAATGTGACCAGGCTGATGTCTTATTGCTTCTCATCTGATGTGTTTGTTCTAGCACCTCTTCTCTGTACACCAAAGCATGTGACAGAATTTCATTCTTATTTTCTGACAAAAGTAGGTCAAGAGTAGTTACTTCCCTGTAGTTATCCACAGTTCACACTGATGGAAGGAAATCTCTTGAATACTGTGCTATTTTCACTTTCACCTCTAGCTTTCTTTTTCCTTGCAAAGAATAAAGCCTAAAATTTCTACTGTAGTGCTGTGTTTAGCAGGAATGTTAAAATGTGTTTCTTTGGGAGTTTATTCAGGAAAATATGTTTGTTTTTCTCCAAGAAATCATCTTTGTAAGGATACCCTTGTGATAAGAACAGTGGGAAATGGGAATGGAAAGCCATCTGGTCTGTGCCACTACCCCTGGGGCTATGTCTGTGTAGCATGGAATGGCTGTTGTAGAAAGTGTGTTTATAACAGTGCCCTGGGTTGTTCCTCCAAGTATCCTACCTGTTCCTTGACTGTCAGCCTGGGGCCCTGGTGTGAAACAGGGCTGGGTGTTGCATCTTTGTGGCTGAGCTGTCGGGCAGTTCCTTTGACAAAATGTGAGCTAACAAAACATTGCTGTGATATGTGGTTTATTGTTCTCTGTCTGCAGTCACAGAGTCACAGAATTGCTGTGGTTGGAAAAGACCTTCAAGATCATCAAGTACAACCCTTATCTAGCTCTATCAGGGTCACTACTACACCATAACCTTAAGCACCCTCTCTAGATGGCTTTTAAATGCATCCAGGGATGGGGACTCAGCCACTTTTCTGGGGTGGTTGAGTGTATGCTTGTACTGTATATGTCTCAAATCATACATTGTGAAGAGGGGGATCGCGTTCAAATATCTTGTACAACCTCAGTCCCTTTCCCACAAGAGGGAGACATAAAATACATTCCAAGTAAAGGAGGAAAGCATCTGGTATGAGGAGACCCTAATTAGCCAGCAACTTCACCATTCCTGAGGGAATAAAAATTGCAGAATGAGTAAATATCAATAGTGTGGGAACATTTGGTATGACAGAATGTTTTCTTGTACAGGAGAGAGAAAGAGACTGTGTAAATGTGATTATAGATTTTGAAAGAAGGCAAAATGTTTCTCAGCTAGATTCTGGCTGTGTTTATGTTCACACATAATGTGGTGCAATTGGAGCAGACCTACCAAGCAAAACACTTGATTTGCAAACCTGAAATCCAGACATGATCAGTTTTCAGGAGTTGCTTTCCCTTGGAAGACCTCTGGTCTGATCCTGGGACTTGAATGCCACTGGTGTTTGTTTCCAACAAAGAGGTGAATGTGTCTGTTCCACTGTGGAAACCAAAGTCTGTTCAGTGGCAGTGAAACAGAGATTTGCTGCAAAAACATATGACTTGTGAAATAAAACACTACTGTAAATACACCTTCCCACCATTTTGGTAAGCTTTCATGCCAAAGATTGTGTTTGACATGTGAAATTTCTCATGGAAACCCTGTCCAAACTTGGGTTTTGTCTGAGCTTTGTTTCCTAGTATGAATTCAAAGGATTTTCCTGGAGAGAAAAGCAATGAAGCTGGTGCTATACTAACACCATTTCCCATTACTGAAATGCTTACCTAACTCTGAAATATATGAATACAGGACCATTTGGTAGAAAAGGAAGACAAAAGAGATGAAGTCTGGTTTGTTGGGGGTGTAATTTTTCTATGGTGCTTACACAGGGAGCAGTGTTGACAGTCCCCCTAAAACAGAGCAGTCCTGTCTATCCATTCCTCCTCTCAAGACCAAGTTATTGTTATTGGTGGTTACTGCTACATTCCTCTGTTTGTTGTTTACCTTTTTTTCTCTGTGTGATTTCTGTTTGTCTGGTGGTTGTTTGTTTGTTGTCACTGTAGTTACCGACATATCTTTTTCAGCCATATTCCTCCTTTTCAGGCTTATTGATTAGTTCCTGGAATCAGAGCTGCACTGTTCTCTACAATGCTGTCCTCAGCTACTCATTCTGCCTGCCTTTTTTTTTTTTTCTTTTAGTAGTTTTTTTCTTTTCCTGTAGGTTTTGTACATGAACAGGCTGATTTCATTTTAACTTTTCATTTGTGAACAGTCTGTGTAGGCACTGTGGTTAAAGGGACCTGGTAGTTCATTCAGAGCTGCTCCCTCCCCCATTTTTAAGGGCTCTTTTTCTCATTAGGAATAAAAGCAGAACTAAAAAAACCAACCAAACAAAAAGACAAATAAAACCTTCCAATGCAATACAATTGTGAATGATCTGGGAAAAATGAGGGTAAATGAGAATATTTACTTTGATGGTCTTACTCCATCCATTGCTACATGGACTAATGACAAAATTGTTTCACTTCCCAGTGGAAATCTAGAAACAGAAGATAACTGGGGAGACAAAAGTGTTTTGTGTTTTGTTCTTCCTCTTTCATTACTATGTCTGCAAAAAAGATTAGCCCTGCATATCTGCCAGGAGCATCAGAGGAATGACAGCTCTGCTGGAACAGGAAAGAAGCAAAAGACAGAAACCATTTAAGTGAGATGATCTGAGATGGCCTCACCCTATTTCCAGGTGCTTTGCAGTGAAATTTATTCAATCCAGTCTTATAGCAGCAATCTTTGAGCAGTCATAGAGAGGATCTGGTGTTCCAGGAAAAATAAAGGGCAACACAGATCTAACTTGAAAAAGGAGGATGAAAGACAGGGAGAGGATGCATTCTCAAATTTCTGAGAAAAGGCTGATGTAGGTGCACATCACCTTCTTTTTTATAAGCATCTACCTGATTATAAAAAAAGGGGGGAGGGAGTGGTAAGTAACAAATGGACAACATGGATTTGTTAAAATCAAAAGCAATTAATATGACTTAATTTCATCCTTTGACAGGGTAAAAAGTTACAGGGCTAAGCATCCACAGTAAACATGATTAATAATGAATTGTAGGGATATTTTTCACACACATTCTCACAAGCAAGCTGTATGGGTATGGTGCATATGAAAGCCTCTAACCTGGTGTGTGCACCACTAAGGAAGCAAAACCCACTCCAGATGCAACCTGGTACTTAGGGGAGACCCTGGGGCACCATCATCACCTGATTCCTCCCCTGCTCTGTGTTGAGTCCTTTCACTCTGAGGTCAGTAATGTCTCCATGGGGGCAGCTCCTGATCAGCTACCTCTGCTTGTTTGAAGCTACTTATCTGGTGTTTTCCAATGTTTCCATAAAATGTACATGGTACAGTGGAGTGTGTTATTAACTCTGCTGGTGATACCCAAGCCAGGAGGATCTGTTGCCATGTTCAAGGACATGCTTAAAATGTGTAGTGACTTAGGAAAAATATGGAGACATGGCCTGAAGTGAATGCAGTGTAATCCAGTAGAGTGTAAAAGTACTGCAGTTATCTGCAAGGTAGGACATGTGGAATGGGCAAGGCTAGCTAATCAGCAGAAAAACCTCTGGGGTATGAAGTACACTGCAAGCTGTTCTTGAGTCAGCCCCTTCACCATATTGCACAAATATCAAGTGGCTAGTGATGTGTTTAAGGATGAATGTTATGTCAGATGTAAGGGAGATAATTGTTCTACTCCAGCCAGCACTTTTGTGAGGCTTATTTGGGAGAAATGCCCAGATTTGCTGTTGGAAAGGGATCTGTTTGGAGTGATGTAGGAATGACGTGAAGAGAGGCTGGTGAAAACATTGGCCTTCTGAAAAAGGAAAGGTTGAGGGGGAAGAAAAAAGTCTTCCTGCACTGAGGACAAGACCTTGTAGTTAAAGCTACATTGCAGGATAGCAAGAGAAAGCACAAGGCAAGATGTCCAAACCCTACAGGCAATGAGTAGGGAGATTGATTTCTAGGGAGGTCCAGCCTAGAGGAATGGTTGAGGGATTTCTGTTCCTGTCTGGAGGTGGGTGATGGGCTGTCAGATTGCATGAGTTCTGAACGTACATCCCATTTTTTTTTTTCCTGAGATGCCAGCTTGCCTGGGTGGAGACCTCAGAGAATCGAGAGCCAGAGGAACTGTGTGGAAGAGACAAAAAATGGAAGCAAAATATGTTCAGCTTCCCAGGACTTTAATCTTTTGAGTGGAGAAAGACACAGGTGCAACCAAATGATAGGCAGTAGCTGAGCGGTGCCAGCTTAGGAGAGTACGCTGCGCTCTGCCATCTGTCGTATCTCTTCCCGCTCGCGCTGCAGCAGCCTCCGGGCCCTGCTCTTGCAAAGGATTTTTTGCCTGCCCACACACCCATCCTGGGTGCCAGCCTCCAGCTTGAAATTGTCTTGAAACTTTGTGAGACATGAAAGTTGGTGGCTTTTTTTTTTTTTTTGGTTGCTTTGGTCTTTTATATTGCAAATTGCTTTGCGATACCGTGTTTGGATGTATAGAAACCTTTCAGTTATGATGGCTCTTGTAAGATGCCTCTTATTATTGCAGTGGCTTCCTTGTCTGTTCCCAAATGATGTCTAGAGCACTGTAAATCTAATGTGCTATTCACAGATTTTATTTCCTACTGTTACTTTTGTATTCAGTTGGATGATCTGACTTTGAACATGGAATAAATTTTGCCTAATTGTAGCAGTTTGCAGGCTTAGGTATTTAACCTAAACAACTCTGGGCTTCTCCTCCTGGCAGTGGATGATAATAGGTGCTTTAGACAAGGATTTAGTGGTTAATGTTGAAGGTAAGGGCTTTGCATTTAGAAATAAAGGGAATATAAGCTTTGATTGCAAAGGAATGGGAAAGTGTGACTTGTCTTTGTGTGAAGTGTCTATTTTTTATTAACTAGCTGTTAGGGTAATACTTTTTCTGGTGTATTGATTTGTTAGTTTTAAAATAGGTTAAATAGCTTTAAAAGATTAAAAACAGCTGAGTAGTTTTTTATTGTGACGTAGTCATATGTATTTAAGTCATTATATCTTTAAAATATAATTAATTCATTATTATTACTGGTCCATGAATGCAAATGGAACGTCATTGAATAATTGCATTTCATTGTGGTTTCTTGTACACAACCTGTGATTGAGTCATTACTGTGTAAATAAGCTGAATGGAGGTTAAAGCAATGCCAAAAAATACCATTTTAGGTTCTCTTTCCTCTAAGTTTCCTTGTGACATCTATAGTTTAATATTCTTTTTTGCTACATGAGATTCTGCCAGAGCTTGTCTGATTTTGTGGGTAAAATTTACAGAATATGAAGCCTATCCATGGAGTTAGGTTTCTATTGCACCCAAATGTTTTGCATTTTATTTAAGGAAGAAAGTAAACTGTGCTAGGCCTTTACTTTGTGCGTAGCACATGTAGCATGGTCTCAGGTAATCAGCAATGTCAATGAGGTTTACTGGGGATTAGTGTGATCCAGCTTTGTAACTGAAATTTGCCTTTTATCTGCTCCCCTGTAAATTGACACGTATCAATTGCAATATGATGTATAAATATGTGTATAAAATTGTCTCTTTAATGCAAAGAAGCATTTAATTCACTTTTGCGTGGTAAAGATGTGAATGTTCCTTGGCTGCTCTTACATATGTGTATTAGCAAGTTTTACTTGTAAATTTTGGTCGTTGAATAATCATCTGCATTTCTGCCTTTGGAAGTAAAGCCTTTTGAGAAGTCGGAAACATGTAAAATATTTCTCTATGTTTTCTCTATTAAATACATCTTAGCTTCATATTTACTTTCTGGCTTCTATTCATGATTTCTGATTACCATCCTTTTCATATGGATTTAAATCTGGACTCTTGCAGTCCAACACCTGTCTCTATGCAAAGGTGTGTAACTGTTGGAAGTGATTTGGGACATCTTCCTATTCCCTTTTGGAGGCTGCCATCTTGTGTTCTGAAAACAAAATTTCCATTACCATTCTCTTGCTACTCACTGTAGTTCTGAAAATGGCTTTTAAATTGTGAACACAGCGCAGATAAATGCTGCAGAATTTACACTAATGTGTAAATAGTCAGATATATGAATATATAGTCATTCTTTTGTCTTAAAGCAATGTGATCCATCTTTGAAGGATGTTTACTTTGAAACCCATTGCTGGTCATTGGGAAATGATATGAAGACCATTGGATTTGATACTCAATGAACATTTTATTGAAGATTTTACATGAAATTGCTAGCAATATTTTTCATGCAAAGTTATTACTTGGAGATAAGAGTGGGGTATGCAAACTTTTATACTAAATAACACATTTTGGCTACCTCCTCCAAATTTTTGAATAATTTGCTCCTTGAAATTATCTTCAAAATTGTAAAACTAAAATCTCAGAATAAGATTAAAATTTCACTAAGATTCTTCTATTTTATTTTATTTTATTGACTTAGTCTAATTTTAATTTTAGGCTAATTTTGCTGTCTGCAATATTTCCTCGTGCAAAGATTACCTCATTTTTATTAGTAGTTTATCATTTAGGATCTTTCAGAGCTTTGAGGATCAGAATGCAGTGATTTGAATCTTCCACCACTTAGTGGTAAAGGTGATGAGCAATCTTCTTGTATTTACAGCATGAAATGAGTTACATTCAGAACAATTTTAACATCAGAAAAAAACATTTAAGGAAGTTTTCAGTGTCTCATATATGCAAAAAAGACTTTTGAAAATTGATGTGAACAGGGAGGTTTTTGTTGGGTTTTTTACAGACATCAGAACTGATTGGCCTTGTTCTTCTTTATAATAGTTGTGTATTTTCCCAGTCTCTTTATACACTGAGCTATGAAGAACTTTGATGAAAATTCTCCCACTTCTCTTTCTGAAATGAAACTCAAAGTGGTATTTGGAAACTCATTTCAAAATTATATTTTTCCCACCTGTCAAGATACAAGGGCTCTGAATTATTTTTGATTCATGTATATGTGATACACCCAGTGAAGAGGTGTTGCAATTGTTCTTGATTCATCCGTGCTCACGATGTTGTTGTAATTTTAACATAGTTGCTCTACTGTATGGTGTACTCTTATGATGCTTTGCCTATTATGTAGAGACTTTCATGTTTATTTTTAGCACAAATTTACATTGAACTGAACACGAAGTCTGTATTCTCAGTCATTAAATAAATTAAACCTGCTTGACGCAATCAACAGCAGGTAATAGAAAAGCAAAGCATTTCAATCGTGAGGCTGTTAGGAAGCATGTGAGACAGCTCAAATGCAAATCTAAACTGATCACTGAATTATGAATAAAACATAACTAGAGAACAGTTAGAAAAGGCACTGTTTCTAGAATTAGGATGTAGACTCTACAGTTGCTTTTGGGGTAATCTGTGCAATTGTTAAGGTTCACTGAAGGAAAGGGGGAGGGAACATTTTACAGTACCAGTTTTTCTATGTCCCTAAATGCAGAACAGACTTTTTGGAGAAAGTCAAGCTTAATGCACTCTCATTTATTAACAAAATAATGAACAGGGAAATAAGTATCTTGCGTGGTTTGTGTCCTAGAAATGACAGTACTCTGGCTGCGTAGATAGAGCTCCCAAAGGGCCAGCTGCCAACCAGGATACATTTCTGTATTCAAACGTAGCAACTTTCAACCCTAGTTAGATAAGAAAACTAGGGCTTGCAATGCTGAAAAAATTAGTAGCTTGTCAACAGTGCTGCATGAAATAAATATACAGCTGTAGAGACAGACACAGAACAGGTCAAAATGGAGAGCTTTCCTAGCACAACATCAAATATTACTGTATGTGTTCAAGGTGCAAATCTATTATCAAAAGCACCAGCAAAACCAGAGTCCCCAGGCTTGCTGTTGTGCTGGCAGTCTTAGCAGATGGAAGAAAATTGCAACCATGTATTGTTCTTAAAGACAATGTGAAAGGAGAAGCTGCCACAAGGTGTCATCTTCAGATGTCAGGGGAAGGGATGGATGATACTGTAATTAATTTAGACTACTGTTGGGCTGCTTTAAATTGCTTAAGCTGCTGCCTTATTAAAGCAGAGAGCAGTGTATGGTGCTTTCCCAGGAAGAAACAAGGGGAAACTAGGAGTAGTCTGGAAAAATGAAAGCTGCTCTAGAGGCTATTGACTTCCATTAGCTCTATTTGGATAAGTCCAGCAATGGATTTTCTGCTGGGAACGAGATTCTTACTACCAGCCAAACATGTCTAGCAAGGCTATCACTAAATGACTGGAAATATGTTGCATGACAAATCCTGCAGAAAGGACTGGGCCAGGGCTATGGGTAACATTTCCTGGAAGAAACAGCACTTTCATTTCTTTGGGTTAGCTAAAATACTATTGTTCAACAGACTGAACTCACTGAATTCTCATCCTTGGCCATCCAAAACCTAGAAAAAAGCTGTTCTTTGTTCTTATCATTATTCTGAAACTAATATATATCCTTTCCTTCAGTGAGTAGCAGTTTTTGGGGTTTTTTTCTCAGCCAAAGCAGAGAGATCTTGTCTGCAGTATCAGTCTCTTTTCTTTCAGCAGGAAAGTGATACAGCAATTTTAATGTGAAAAGTCTTCAATTTCATATGTAGAGAATAAGGGTAAAAGGCAGAAATTAAACTGAATTCAGGTTATTACCTGATGCAGTAAGAAAGAGGTGTGGCTCAACTGTGGTTTCAACAGACATGCTAAAATTACCTGGCTCATAAAAAAGTAGACTTCATGATTTCAGTGAGAATCAAAAGCACTGAGATGAAATCTTGTAGCATTCACTTTCTAGGGTGGAAAAAAAAAAAGTGTCTAAAATCTCCCATCAGATCTGTGATGAAGCCTGACTTCCTTGGCTTGCTACACCAAAAAGATTGAAGTATGACTCGGTAATTTTTGCTTAAAGAAGCTACGTTTTGGGCACTTTCCTGAACTTCAGAAGTTCACAAATTTCCCAGATGTTCTTCCCAAGTGTCTCACCTGTGGAACATCAGGTTACTGAGGCAGGAGCAAAAGGAGAGGGATGGACACAAAGGAGGCAGCATCCTGGAGTCTCCCCATCACAGTGCTGTAAATAAGCAGAATGGTGCAAGTGAAGAGCTGGGTAAACTGGTGAGCAGCCATTCCTGCTCAATCCCAGGCTGTTGCTAATCCTGTGATGCAGGAATAATTTACCCAGGAATATGGAACCAGAGGTGGCAAATGTCCCACGTAATCAAGCTTTTCTTTTAGTGTGCACATCTTAGTTCAATCATTTATCAAGTGACTATCTGCAGGTTTCTCTGCATCTCTTGAACATCTGTTAATGGTATTAAACAGCTTGTAATAAAACGGAAAAATTAGATACCTACTGAGATGACTTTCTGCCTGAGGACAAGTGCACTTTTGTGCAAGTGAGCTGCTGGTTTGTTCTCCATAGCATCCTGTTTTTCCTCTGCATGAACAGGAGGCCTGGAAGTCTGTCTGCCAGAGCTCTCCATCTGTGGGACTGTGTGCTCAGAGGTGCCTCATACTGAACTTTGCTGTGAGACTGGCACAAGGGATGTCCTCCTGCCACGGGCTGACTGCTGATACAGGTTAAAAATTCAGATGATCCTTCTTTTCTGAGAAGGCATAAACTGCAGCTATTTTATTTGTGGTTCCTGAGAGATGATAATATGGAAATGAGCAGCACTAAAGCCACTCATTTTTATGGTGTTTGGGCTTTTCACAATGCTGTGTGTAAGCTTCTGCCAGGGAGACCCCGCTGTTGTTCTGCAGGGCCCGCGGGCGGCAGGGGCTTCAGCTGCTTACAGGCTTTCTGCAGCGCCTTGGGAATTTGCAAAGCCAGTGAAATTATCGGGTGTTCTTTCTGCCATCCTGTGGCAGCGCTGACACACTGCAAAGGGCCGGCCTTGGCAAGTTTTCCTAAAGCTTGGACTGTAGCGTGATGCTGGGGCTGTCGTGAATTGTCCTGATCACGCCCTGATCCTCGTTTCAAATGAAGTTGTTCTTCCCGCTGCGTATCGATATGACACACGTGCTCAAATATATGATATGAACAATATAGACTGAGACCCCTTTCCCCCCAGACATGGAATTTAGCATAAGCTGCAGCTAGCTGCAATTGTTGCTTGTTAGTGAGCAAACAATGAAGTTTATTGGGGTTCCTGTGAAAAAAAATCCAAAGGAAATCTTCTGAATACTGCTTTGTGGGTAATTATATTCTTGATGTATTTCCAACATAAAAAGGAGTTATTTTAACTATTAATGTTAAAATTTAAAAAACCCACAAAGAGTTACTACTAAATATGCTTAGAAGTAATGTGTCTTTAGCTTTTACTTTAAAGGGAATCATTTTAATGGGTTTGTATTCCCAGATAAAGCAGAATTGTTGTTATTTTGGTGCTTTCATTCTTCTACCCTGGAATAGGTAATTTTATGACAGCTAGATAAAATTTGAATTTTTAATGGTATTTAGTGCATAATGACAATATGCCTTCAATTAGACCTCAGAACTTAAATTTCATAACACCTTTGTGGAATAAACAGAAAACATGTATAACAAAAACATGAGATGCTTATTATTTTGTTCCTCAATTACTGTTTTCTCAAACACATTTCTATGAGTTGAAATTGTATGAGTGGAAGATCCTGCAGTAGAAAGTGTTTGTGTCAAGCACTACTAATGTAAATTGAAGTAGATCAGTGAACGATCCGAAGGCAGAAAAAGACAACCCCAAAACTTGTCTCCATCCTTAAAAACTGATTTTAACTTTTAAAAGCTGAAATTTACAGCTCTGTTTATAGATAGTGTTGTTTTCTGTGGCTGTTCTTGTGCTTTGGTGCTCTCTTAGAGTAAGTGTTCAGCTTTCTGGGGGAGAGGTGCACACTAAAATTAAGAGATTTGTGATACAAATTTGAAGATGATATTCTGTGTTTTTTTTGGTACAGAGACTGTGATATATATGGCACATGGAGCCACTCCAGAAGTTCAGGTTGGTCTGGTTTTACATGAGATGGACAAGTTTGATTCTGGTTCATCTGTTTTGGGATGTTCCAGGTGTGGTCTCATGAATATCTTTGCTTTTCCAGGACTTTTTATTACAATTGGATTGCATAATTTCTAAATGGAAAATTTACATTGAAATATTTTACCAACCCATAAGAAATGTTAAGTTTTTCAGTCCTGTTAACCACTTGGCTATTTACTGTACAGGGATGGTGAAACTAGAGATAGAGCAATTGTGAATCAAGGCAAATTCTGTCTATCTAATAGAAGCAGTAAAATATGAACAAAACAAAACTGTGGCTGAATTATTGTCCTCATTCTGCATTCCTTATGTTTATGTATTAACTGGGCATTTGACCCTTTACTTTCTAACACTCACTTCAAACCAAAATAATTTAGGAATGTTATAGCCGGTATATGTTTATACCTTATCATATTAATCCTGTTTGTCTGTAATATATCAGAAGAACTTTCTGTTTGGTGGATACAAACAATATTTCTGTTTTCACCAAGGCCATTCTGGAAGAGCGAATTGTTCTTCTGTTTTACAAAACCTATCAACAGCCATGATCTGTTCATAGATTTAACATGTATATATGTGCATTGGGCTTTATGTAACAGTGTGCATTGTACAGCAGAGGGAGTATTTTGTCAGGAATCGAGAAGGCAATTTGTCACTGAGTCACTGATTACTTGGCTTATCACCAGCTTTAGTAAGATATAGCATATCTTTTTATCAGAAACAATCAGGCATGTTAAACACTATACAAGTGCAGAGGTTGGGTAGGATAAGCTTTGAGTTACTAGAACCTTTCATTTTGTCAGCATGTACAGAATAGATATCAATATTTCTGAAAATGGAATTGAAAATGGATATGCGTGTTAAAGATGAAATGTTCAGTTGCTATCAGTATTTATCTTTTCTACAGACTGGGATTTTAAAATGTTCTTTGAGAATTAATTAGTTTTGAAAAAGATTTTTCCCCTCTCTGCTCCCTAAATCAGTAATGTCTGAGGTTTTATGGTCTTTATGCCTTGTACCTCTCTGTGTGCAAATTTGTAGTCCAATACCTTTGAGCTTTATGGCATTTGCCACTCTTCTGCTGGAGCTAAAATGCTGTATTTGGGGCATTGGCAGGGGGTCGAAACTGTGCAATGGGAGATGTGGGCATTTCTCTGAATGTTCTTCCATTCAGGGTTAACAAAATAATAAAAATATTTACAATGGAATGGTTGAGCAGCAGGAAGGAGAGGGAACAAATTACCATGTTGCCCAGAATTTAAAATTTTGGATCAGTATCTTTTGTACAAGGCAGGTCTTAATTAAAACCCCAAAAGAACCCTTTCCTTGTGTTATTACAGATGAGGTGTTCATTTACAGCCTAGTAACTACAAAGGTAAATTGACTTTAAATTGATGATGTCTTTCTGCTTTGTCCCTGTGCTCCCCTCATCACAACTGATTGCTTAAGTCTATTGAAATTCTAGGGAACCAGCCATCATTGCTGCTCTGGGGGTTGCTTTCCTGTGCCCTTTGGTAGGTTGGTTGTTTTTGGGTTTTGTGTTGTGTGGGGTTTGTTTGGCTTGTTTCTTTTGGGTGTGTGTGTGTGGGGTTTTTGCTGCAGTTTTTGTGTTATCTTTATACTGGTAACAACTTCCAGTTAGAAAAGAAAGTGACTAGAGTATGCTAATGACTTATTAGAGCATGTTTCTGTTATTTCACATTTACTACTAGAGTTTCTTTTGAAAACTAGATTTCTTATCTGACATCACAACAAGAACTGTACAAAACTACTGCCCTTAACGGAAGGCTTTTGGCAATTCAGCCTTATCAGAGATGTGTGTGTGTGTCAGCAACATGGGGCTCAAATCCTAGTGGAGTTTATTAAGTCTTCATTCTTGTATGTTAGGCTGCTTGTTAGAGATGTCAAAACAAGATGCATTCAGTTCTGTGGTGATGTGAGACACCTCACCTTGCCATTTTATTTCAAAGATTTTATTTATTTTGTTTAGAAGAAGGTGAATTAAAGATACAAAGAAAACTTCTCCCCTGAATACACAGGAAGCTTCCTGGACAGCTCACATACCATTTGGTTGACTCTTTTATGTGTATTTTCTGTAAAAGCCCTGATTTTCCCTTTATACTTAATGTCAAACAGTTCCTTCTTCTCTTATCTGATACAGATCACTCTTTTGCCCAGTTGAATCCACCTGGTGCATAAGTCTTGTCCACAACTGCTCCTGGAGTTGGGGACCAGTTGCTTCCAGGGCAGCTGGCTCCAGTCCCACCTTGCTTCTCATTTCTAGTTTAAGCTTTTGCATCTGAAACAACAAAGGTTTTTTTGTCTAACATGTCCTAAGCTTTGAGTATTGTGGTAAGACATGCTGAGGTTTCTACTTAAATGCTCCATCAGTAACAGAACTCTGGTTTGCACATTAATAGTTTTGAGACCTGCCAGGTCAACAGAGTAAGAAATCTTTTGTTTTGCAATCACTTCAACCTGGTCTTTAAGAAAATCATCAGAAGTCTGGACCTTCTCTCTAGCCTTTACTTACCCTTTATTTTTTTGTTTGTTGGGGCCTACAGAGAGTGGCAGTGCCTAGTGACAAGGTAGTACCCACCCTGGACTCCAGTCCTGGGATGTTCATTCCCCTCAGTTCAACCTTTCTCTGTTGCACAACCCTTGGTCTAGTGGTGGAATTTCCCCTTTAAACAAAGACCTCAGTGCACAGACATGTTAATCCTTCATTCTGATGTCCTTGATAGATGGAGCGAGGTGGTGCAGTACATCATGCCACTCTCAGGGTAATACACCCATTTCTCATGATTTTGTTTGCAGTTTTGAATACAGTGTGGAGCAGAGATCCCTGAGCTGCTGCTGAACAATCTACCTCCAGAACCCAGAAGCAGCAGAGTGACATCAGTATGGTGCTGTACTGGGAATAATTAGCCTTGCTTGAGAGGCAGGCCTAATTAGCCCATGCACAATGTTACTCTAACGAGGTTATATTCTCTCTGAGACCTCATCTAATATCCCTGCATGGTGCTTTATAGAAGTGCTAGTTTGGCTATCTCTGGCATGGAATTGCATTGCACTGAGTAAATATGTATTTCAAAGGGGAAATGGGGGTCCAGCAAGAACATTTTATTTTGCTTGCTTGCTTTTTTCTTTATTTTAAAATGAGTTTCTTTTTATTTATCATTTGCAAAGGTATTGCATGTATATCTATGGGGTTCTATTCTGTCATCCTTGCTCACTGGGAGCATCCTACTGATGTAAGTGGAGCCACTTGCTTATAACTCACTTAGAAAAGAGCTGTGTTGTTCAAGATGTTAGAGTTTTAGATTTAAGAAAAAATTCTCATGGAAATATTTACAAATATTACTGCATATAATCATTTAAGTTATCAGATCTCAATGTCCCTCAATGGCAGCAGCAGCCTTTACTTTGTTAATTCTGTCAAAATGTTAGACAGATGTGGTTCAGCCAATAAAGAAACTTCCATTAATTTTTCTTATGCCAAGTAGAGAAGTATTGCTGATGACCTAGTCTCAGTGCAGCCTGTCTTTCATCATTGTTTTCAGTTTTTAGTCCTGTGGAATCCTCCTGTTCTCCATAAATTTCTGGCACAGACTTGTAGAAAAGATGTCTGCTTAAGGGCCTGCTGATTATGGGATTAATTTGTGCTTCTTTTTCAGCATTGCTGAGGCCAATTCGTTTTCAACTTTGATTTCGTAAATTTTTTTTACCTTTGTTGCTAATACACGTGTCTAAAATATTTAAAACTAGTCCCAAAGCATGTGAGATGAAGTGCCCTGAAAGATGTGATGACCCAAGTAATCCCCAGATATTTACCTTGTGAATTTCTAAAGCTTTAATTGGGCAAAGTGAGACATTTGGTACTGGAACTCTGCTATGCCCCGAGGCTGGAAGCTCCCCGTGCAGTGAAGAGCGCAGGCACCAGACCAGTCTGAGTGCTGGGCACCATCCAGCTTGTGGTTCCTTAGTTTCTCATCAAGCTGTCTAACAATTGCTACTCAGATAATTGACTCCAAGAATAATGCCAGCAGAAGTATTTCAGAAGAGCAGGGAGGAAGGTAACATTTTCCTGTAGCTCTCACAAGCTCTGAATCCACTTCATGGACAATATTATACATCTTGTGACTTGCACTGAAGTACTGTGCCAGTACAGTCACCTTCTGTCACCAGATGGAAGTGACACTGCTGCTGGTCTCAGTGCCAGGGGAAACAGGGGCTCTTTGACCCATGTAAAAGTATCTCCTTTCACATGTGCACAGAGTAGCTGCATCCCTACAAAAGTTGGTCCTGTATAAAGAATAAACATATATTTTA
Source organism: Ceyx cyanopectus (assembly GCA_013401355.1). Classification (NCBI taxonomy): domain Eukaryota; kingdom Metazoa; phylum Chordata; class Aves; order Coraciiformes; family Alcedinidae; genus Ceyx; species Ceyx cyanopectus. The sequence goes on from VYZU01013132.1 coordinate 35,893, forward strand.
TGTGATGAGGGCAGCTAAGGCCATTAAGAAGAGAGTGTGACATTGCCTTAATGGGGCTGCAGTTGAGATATCGGGCTGATTAGTTTTTTGTTGTATTTGGCAGTGCAAGTAAAATTCCCCAGTGTTTGCAGTGAAGAATTGATGAGTAATGGGGAAGTGATAATGAAATAAGTCTTGTCCTGATTTTGTGGCTTAGCTTAGGAATTCTGGCTTTATCAATTAAGAAAGCAGTAGTTTGTCAAATGGAGTATTTTTTGTCCCCAAATAATTTTTTGTAAGGTTATCTGAGGAGAATCAACTAATTTTAAATGAAAAAAAGGAAACCCCTGTGCCTGCATATTCTGTGGTTGAGATATAATTACTGAGGGCAGATGGAGGCTGTGAGAAGGGTTTTTGAAGGCTGTAGTATTCCAATATACGTGTAATATTTATGCTGAATGATACAATCTCTTTGGTGGTTTGTTTTCCTTCCATTTAAACTATTAGTAACAAAAATTGATTCCATGTTCTCCACTGTAATTCTTGCTTTAATGTTGAAGTATGAAATATTATAGTCTAGCTCTACTAGGAAGGTGTGAAATACCTCCTCACAGAGTGAGCACAGCTCCAGTCTTTGGGTTTCTCCTATTACGTATATTTCATATTTCAATGTTGGTCTTCCAGTGTGTATTTGTACAAATACTGGTTTCACTGGGGATCACTGAAAAGAAGAAATGTGGACTCTGAAGCTCCAAAATATTGCTTATGTTCAATATTTCTCTCTATTCTTATTCAAGTGTGGGTTTTCTCCCTACATCCAAAGATGTTTTATGTCTTTTATCTCAAATACTTAAACCCTTCTGAGATTTTCATTCTTTTCTTGGTCTGTTTGATCATGTTTTATGTCTGTTTTCAAGGATCATTTTCATCTAAGAAAAGCCATGGTGTCTTAGTAGGAAACATGATTTATTTATTTTATTTTGGATAATATCATTTGTGAATTCAGTCACACAGTGAGTGCACCTTGCCAGAATATTAATTTCCCGCAAATACTGATATGTAGTGCATGTTTTGATCATGAGACTAACCAAATTCAGCTTGCTGCAGAACTGCAATATTCCTCCACAACTGTAATTTTGTTTCTTCATGCTGGTTACTATATTTAGATCTAGAAACAAGCTTTATACAGGGAGAAAAAAGCTGGAGAAGGTACCGGAGATAGATTTTTGGGTTGGGGGTAGAGGAACAGTGATTTTCTTATATAGGAACTAAGCACATTAAATACTTCAGTATTCACTTTTAAAGTAAATTAGATCAAACAAATCACTGTACTTTTGATCTGTTTTAAAGGCTTCAGACATTTTTGTCATGGTATTTTGTTATTTTCTGGACTTGCTGATGCCTCGACGTTTAGCAGGAACAAAACAACTCCCCAAAACATTCCTATTTTTAAGTGGAATACATAACTGAGGACTATGGCTGTACTGACACCTATCGGGGAAAAAAAAAACCTTTTAAAAATAAAACCAACCTAGTTTATCCACAGTATCACTGCAACTGCATTGCAAGATTAACAAGGGCTTTTATTCACAGAGTACCTCGGCATGTTCATTGTCCAAACTCAACCTCAGTATTGAGTTTGAAGGATTTTACAAGTTAGTTCAGCCTTGGTGGTGCGATGCAGGCTGGCATTTGCCAGGCAGGAAAATAGATTTGTTTGCAGCATATAATATGTACTGAGCAGCCTGCACATAACTGAATTCCCACTCTATCTTCTAGCACCTGAACAAAACCTTACATTGTAAATCGTTTTGATAACCTACCAGGTGATGAAAGGTTTGATGCTGTGTTTCCATGAGAGCTCGGTGAGAGCAGCAACTGGGAATGACATAGGTGAGTATCAGTGAACTGGGAGAAGAAATTTACCCAGCAGAGGGCCATGCAAAGAGCTGTCTTTACTAAAACAAGGATCTATTGAGCTGAAGAAATTTGTGGCAGGCAAGTTCCAGATAACAAGATAATAACAAATTGTGGATGACCTGCTTGTGCTCATCCGCAATTCTGCCACCAAGAAGCATGGACAGGCTCCTCATACAAATACAGTAGGTCATTTTGCTCAAACATAAATTCTCTGCAAACAGTAGGCATTTGTGGCTGCACTCCAAAACTTCCAGCCTGTACAGAAGGTTATTCTTCTACAGGTCCCCTCTGTCAAATCAGAATCCATTCTTCCATCATCAGAGAGGGAATGAAGGTGTGTTGTTGCCATGTGGTCCTTGTATCTCCAGCCCTAGAGCAGGCTCCTCTCGATGGGATACTTATGTTAACATCATTTTCTGGAAAAGATAATTATTGTTGACAAGCTAAATTTCAGCTTGGAGAAACACAGTAGCTAGAGGCTGTTTCTAGACCATTGTAAGGTGGAAGTTGTTGACTGAATTAGTGGGGAAAACGTTTGAATTGTAATGAAGATGGTGAAACAAGATTTCCAGTAGTTGACTGAGTTATGTAGCTGGTGCTGGTGCCTCGGGACACTTTGTGGAAGCCTTTGCATGTTGGATAGTTGGGGGTTGAACTGGAGTGCATGTGAGCTGAGCAGATGTGTGCTGTGGATGCTTTCACCAGGCTGACTGAACTGCATGTAGCTCTAAGGTTATGCCTAAGATAACCTACAATGAAAGCTTTATGTTGAAACTCATATATGAATGAAATAATTGGAAGAGGAAAGGGAGTCAGGCAGGATGAGGGAATCCTGGAACTAGATTAGGAGCTACAGTGATAACTTCTAAACTCAACTAAATTATTATAGTTTGATCTCCTCTGCTTTCTTCTTTCTCTTCCCTCATTTTGCTTGTGCTTTTAGCCTTTGAAGCAGACTCTGAGGAAGTGTCTAATCATGGTAACACTGTTCTGGGGTATCTCGGCCAGTTGGAAGGGAAGCAGTTCCCCAGAACTTGCATCTTGCTAAACATTTAAAACTTATGTTCTGGACATAGTAATAAAAATTCAGAAACCTAGGAAAAAAAACAACGAAGCCATGGACTACCAACACATCTTTAGTGTCTTGCCCAGTGGTTATACTTTTGTTTTTGAACTAATTAATTTTTCAACTTTGTCTCCTTTTTACTCGGGAAATATTTGTAAATTAGTAAACAGAGGAATAATGATATGGAGAAGGCCTATTCTTCATGTCTGTCAGTGCATATTGCAATTTTTTTACTTCTAAACAGTAATCTAAGTCCATCTTTCAGATCTTCAGCATCTAGTCTTAAACTTCAGCTAAAGAAATTGGAGAAAATGATGTTGGTTTTCAGGAACACTTTTAGCATTATATATTCTGATTTTGAATTTGGTCTATAGGAATACTTTTATAAATAATATGTATTACATAGATATAAGAATAGATACTTTTATAAAGTATATAGCCAGAAGGGTGGTCTCATGGTTGGATGAAGGAATAGCTCATAATTCAGCTCAAATTTGTAACTTGTCGTATTACTTAATATCTTAAAAATTTAAAAAGTTCCACAGTCTGGTGTTCTTCATTTTTCAACAAGAGAATTAATTGAACTGACAAGGTATGAGGAAAGCGTTATAAATCGTTTTTATAATGAACCTACATGTCTGAAACTGAGACCAAAAGCTATAGGCAGTTTTAATACAAGTTAGGTTTGACTTCATCTTTGAATGAATTCTGTTTCAGACACTTCTCTTAAAGCTGATATTTTGCATATAGTACCTTATATACGTACAGCTCACAAGGATGACTGTGGCATGCTAATGTCTGTGCTCTGTCTAGGTGCACATAAAAATGCAAGGCAGTAGAGCAAATCTTTGGCAGAATTGTTGGCTAGTAGAATTCCAATAAGAATTAATTTCCTTCTGCTAATGGTATTTTATGTACACTCACAACAAGTATTCAATCTTGGGGTTTTGTTTGTTTGTTTTATTTTTTCTTTTCCCTTGGAAAGTAGTAGTTCTAGCAGCTTTACCTATGAAGTTTTGACATGCTTTAAAATATCCCAGGCAGACATGATAACTGGTTTTTGTTGGGTGGCTTTTATTTTATGTTGGGGCTTTTTGGTTTTCTGCTTTTCTCTGACTAGCAGATGTCGTCATTTACTGGCCATACTTGAGTTAGTTGTCATCAGTTTGACTAACAGTATGTAGTTATATTAAAATGTTTGCAGTTACTGAATGCAACCAGATTATTTTCTTACCTTAAGGATTTTTAGTAAAATAGAGGAAGATAACTGTATCACTAGTGAGCTGTTGGCTTTGTATGAAATTAATTGCTGCTTATAATATATAAAATATGGCACTTCTATGCCAATGTTCTTTTAATGCCAACAATTAAAAAAAATCCATTTATGATTCAAAAACTGTTGTTTCACTGCTGATACCTTCAAATCTACTAGAAGCTATATCTCCACTTGAATTCAAGAAGTGAAATGGCAAATTTAATTTGTGTGAGACAGAAAGTAGTCGCATTAGACTTTACACTTGTGTCTTCAGGTTTTTTTGATGGCATTATGTGACATGAATAAAAATATGCTGAACATAGTATTTTATTTGGGATAGAGAAGGATGAAAGAGAAGGGATGGAAATCTATTAAATATTCAACAACACTATTTAAGTGTATGCTAAATTCTTGGGGAATGCTTGACAGTGGAAGTCCACAGCTGCACAGCTCTATTGGGTTTAATCAAGTTAGGATTTTTTTAAATTTTTATTGTCTTTAGAGGAATACATTATAGCATCCTGATATTCATCCCGATTATTGAGTTGTACTGTTCTGGGAGCATATCCCACTGAATCCTGCCCATGTTCCCTCTATCTTCCCTCTGTGGAAATATTCTACGAGTAAAAAAACTGCATCGAGTTGTCTTCACCATGTTGTCTGCTCTGTATGGCTGAAGAAATGCAGCTCTGTTATCCCATATGCTTCACAAAACCATTAACAGCTAAGAAGCCCCCAGCCTGAATAGCAATTTAAAGAATAGTCAGAGGCAAGCTGGAGGATTAATTCAGGTGAACATTCTTATCTAGGTTTATAGAAAATACAGGGTTATTTTCAGGGGAAAATAAAATCTTGCTAGTACTGCACCAGTATACTATCAGTAAAGAATAGCCAGAAGAAAGATGGAACTTTGTGGGCAAGGAAAATCAAGGGCAGGAAAGGAAAAAGTCAAGGACAGAATATAGAGCACGTTTATATATTTATTACAACTTTAGTTTTCTTATTTCAAACATTTTCATATAATGGAAATTATTTACTCTATTTTTCATAATTCCTGAACTATCTTTTCTAAGAAGAGGTTGGTCTGATGAGAAGTGGTGCTGCTTCTTGGAAATAATTATTTTGTGAATGTTAATTTTAGAATGCCTCTGCAAGCCATTCCCTACTTTTTGTTGTTGTTGTTTTGTTTGTCTTCCCATTCCTTGTTCTTACACTGACTGCTCACTGGGGAAGACCAGCAATTATAAAACCCTGTGCACTTGTTCATTTTCTAGTTTATGAAATTATTTAATCATTGGAAATCAACAGTTGCCCAACATTGTCTATTGGAAAGTGAAGCAATTCATTCACTGACAATGTTACAAACCCTTCTTGAGCAAGATGGGAATATCCAGGCAGAGTTTCAATAGTGTTTGGATTCATTTCCATGGAGTTACAGTACTGCCACTTTTCTCCTAGTTATCATGCCTTTCATTAAAAGCAGTTTAAATTTATGAGAATTATTTTGATCATCAGAGCGGTCTCCTAATTAACAGAACTTAATTCTGATAATTAAGGTCAAAATTATTAACAAAAGAAAAAAAGGAAAAAAAAGAGAGAAAATGCATTGAATAATTTTCTGCTTAAACTCCAAAACTGAGGAATTCCCAAATTCTTCTGATTTATACCCTATGCAGTGTCATGCACATCGATCACACTTCCCCTCTGCTTTCTCCCTGCTGATCGAGTTTGGGTGGAGGAGACAATTAGTTTATTAAACTAGGTAAAAGAACAGACTCTATCAGTGTAATTTTTATATGCTGAGCTACTCTGCTGTTCAGTGTAAAGACCAGAAGCCAGCAGTGTTTCAGCTCTGAGTGTTGGTAGAGCCTCCCTCAGATCCCACGGTCACATCGGATGCAGTCGCTGCTCTTCTGGGAGCCTTTGGTTTGGGGGCTAGCACTGGAGCTCCTGCTTGTCAAAGCCTAAAATTCTCAGGAGAGGAAATTGCAGTAAACAATGTAAAGTCAAATAGATGCCCTGGGTGCTTTGCTGTAATGAATCTTGAGAAGAAACAGTTAAACAGTTCCCAAATCCACTTCATGCACTGGTGACCTGCTTTTCTTCCTCGGAGATGTTTACTTACTAGGCATACACCATGGTCCGAATCCATTTTCCTGCCAACATACATAAAACAGTAAAGTCCATTTAAATTAAATAGGTAACAATAATAATATTCTTTGTTTCCAAACCACAGAGAGTTTTAGAAATTGAGTTTTTATATTGCTGGCTTCCAAACCAGTTTAGTAGCTCTATAATCTTAAAGAGAAAAATCTACTTTTTATTTTATTTTATTTTTTTATTTTGTGCTTGTATTTGTATATTGCTGATGAAACCAGGGCATTTGCCCTTTTGAAAGATGATCAGGTGTGTAAATCTAGTTATCCAACACAAATGCTAGCAGATGTGTACATTGATACTGGTTGGATTGCAAGAAAATATCTTTCAGAGCGACAATTTTTCTGTTAATATTAGAGTTCTGGCCTTCACATGAAGACATTTAGCATATTCCCAGAGGTCATGTTTGTCCTCATGTCTATTCATATAAATATAAATTGCATCTTACCCTTTAGGATGATGTCACAAATGATATTTATTATCTAACATTTAGAAGTGACTTATTTTGGGTGTAAGTGGGAGAGAGAATTGCAGTTTTGTGTCCTGTGGTTTTGTACCTGAAAGGGGTTTGAGAATTAGTGGATCACATCCACAACACACTTTAATCATGTGACCAGACTTCTGCTTATGCAAGTTCATATTTAAGCAGTTATTTGAACATAAGCATTGGGGGGGGGGGGGGGGGATGGGGATATGTGTGTGTGTCTTTGTGCTCAATGAATAGTACCTATTCCATATTTATTTTTATTTTCATTAGTCTGTGAATATTGCACATGATATCCACACCCTATGCTGAATACATAATTATTAATTCTTATGTGCTTCAGTGTCAGTCACCACTGTACTATTTATATTTTTCAACAAGATTTAATGAATTTATTGAATGGAGAAAAGTGATATTTAATCAATTGGTAAATTGGAGACCTGGGAGAATAAAGCTGAAACTGTCAATGCAGAATGTACAAACTGGTTTTTGGTGGGATTTTTTCATCCCTGAGGTTTATAGATGCACTACATGAGAGTGGGTTCCCACAAAAACAATGCTCAGAGTTGAAAATGATCATCTACCACATCTACCACTCTCTCCAAAGTGTAGTTTTCTTGTATTTGATTTTTTTTTTTTAAAAAAAAGTATTTACATCTGAGGATGCACCAGGAATTGAACTGCTAAATTAGTTGCTTATGTGACAGTTTTCCTGTGAGGAGCTACAAATGGACTGAGTAATACTGTCAGAGGTGTTCTGTTCAAAATGGACAGTGATGCTCCCCAGGGTGCATCCCACCATGTGCTGTGCCAGCCACTCTGCTGCATCAGAAGGGAGCTCCAGATGAAGGATCTGGTGCTTCTATCCAGGCTGGTGATGGTCTTTCTGGTGAGAGATGTGCTCTGGCTGACACTGCTCCATGCAGCCAACGTGTGGAGGAGCTGTAGGAGACAGTGTGCAACCTATGGAGCAGAGACCACACAGGGCAAAAGTCCAAACCCTACATCATGGGAAAAGAGGGAGACTTCAAAGCTGAGGAGGCTGGAAATGTGATTGCCAGGAGGAGGGAGGGAGACTCTTTATTTACAGAGGTTCCCTTACAGAGTAGATAGATACAGGGCTGTGGCAATGGGTGAAGGGGGACCAGTTTCCTCTCGGGGCACATCAGCTGAGCCATAGAATGTTTAGGGCTGGAAGGGACCTCCAGAGGTCATCTAGTGCAGCCCCCCTGCAGTGAGCAGGGACACCCTTACCTAGACCAGGCTGCTCACATGGAATATCTCCAGGGATGGTGCCCCAACCACCTCCCTGGGGAACCTGTTCCACTGATCCACCACCCTCAAGTTAAAGAACTTCTTACTGATATCCAATCTAAATCTACTCTCCTCTAATTTAAACCCATTTTAAACCAGAATAACTGAAAAGCACCACTGGGAAATGAATCCCTTCTTGTCATCTCGAGGATACTCAAAGACTGGTTTGATTGTGCTGCTGGGACACCCCACGGACTGTGCACAGTCTGCAGGGGGACTGATCGTGTGTCTTCACTTGCTGTTGAAAACCATGTTAGAGAAGTTTGTTTTGGCAAATAGAAACGAGAAGGTGTGGTCAAGAATCATTCTCAGCTTGTTTGGCAGATCTGCTTCATCTGGTGTCTCTGTTCACTCCCTCTGTATATAACCTGAACCTTTATGCTGTTGAAGCATAAAGCATACTGTTCACTTCATACATGAAGCATACTCTTCACTCCCTCTGTATATAACCTGAACCTTTATGACTGTTGAAGACAAATTCCACATTTCTTCCTTAGTAGTGAATTTTTCTGTTTGAAGTGTACACACCTCTGACACAAAATAGATAACAGAAAATTTGAAATGCATGTAACTAACCTCATGACTGAGCCTAGTAATTATGTTGAGGTCCTTTCTTTGCCCTGTTGATTGCTTTTTGAGCTATCTTTGAAGTTCATTTATCCTTTGTGCTGATGTGCATCATTGTTTTCATCTTTCTCATCTTATTATTGATACTTATCTGAGATGTTTTCAGGCAAAGTAACAGATTGAATGTCCTTTATCCTGAAGAATAGGCAATATTTTCTCCAAAGGCTGTGTGTATTCACAAAGTATATTAACATTGCAGGAGTAAAGGCCATAATCTTAAAAAGTCATGTGTGGCAAAAGACACTTATTTTGATTACACGTGCACGCTGCCTCAATTTCTTGAAGTTTTGATAATTCCTAGATCCTGAAAATACCAATTTTTCTTTTGTGTTGTCTTGTACATCTGCATTTTTCCCAGTTCTTCTATCATCTGTATTACTGCAAGTATTCTTTCTCGTTTTCGTTGTTGAATAAAATGTCACTGGGTGGTGAATCCACGCTTAATTCAGACTGTGTTATAACTTAACAGCATTATTATGAACTAGTGCCCGGCTCTAAAAGCTTTCTCATTAATTCTTACTAATTTGTTTTTGAGGGCTAATGGTTATATGTCTAGCCATAAACATTGCTGCAATCTGGTTGAACTCAACCATTAAGCTTCAGCTCATTTATCACATCTCCTGTCCTATGTCCAGCAAAAATAGTTTTATTATGTGTAATCATCTATTGGTAACACTTATGGGGGAGTCAGCACGGCTCTTTCTTTTAGTGACACATCCTGGGTGACTGGGGAGTGGAATGTAAGAGTAAACAGCACGTGTGAATGGAATACCCCACATTGCCTCAGAGGATATTTGTTCAAAAAGTGGTAGTGCTAAAGCAGAGATTGAAAACAAATTTTTCCTTAATAGGACTATCAACTGGTTTAACTGGTAACTAGGGAGTTACCCAGGGACTTTTGGGAGCTTAGAAAAATCCATCAAAAATGCAAAAGAGGTAGTATAAGAAGTCTAAAAGAGTGAAAACTTATTACAGTGGGAAGAGAGCAGCATCAGAAGGGTATTTTCCAGAGGAGGGTTTTGGGGGAGGATACTCCACCAGCATCATGCCTGTGTTCAGAGTGCTGCATCCTTCCTGGTGGAGACTGTGGGTGTCCAGCACTTCTGGGACCACCTTGGGGATTAACACCTGGCTCTGGGAAATCTTGTTCACTGCCTGCAAATTATTCAAATGAAGCAGGACAGGTAAGCACAGTGCTGGAGTCCCCATATCTCCCAAAGGAGGTGGTTGTAACTAGAAACCTGCACCCCCAAGAAAGACATCCTTGTGGACAGCCTGTGAGGAGGTCAGGGGTGTGTGGGCAGCTGTGCCCATGTGGGATTAGACATTTGGGGAGCTAGAAGTGGAAGAGTGTTCAGAAAAAATTGAAGCTTTTTCTACCATTTTTGTCTGTTCCTAGTACTGTGCTTTCTCTGTTGTTTTGCTGATATTGATCCTGAATGTATAGCTCACTGATTGCCAGTTAATTACATACCATTAAGAAATCAATAAACCACTTCAACCCTGATTTCATTTACACCATGGCCAATTTTTCCTGCAACAATGCTGTATGTAAAATTGAGGTAAAGGAAGATAACATTGCCAGAAAATACATAATGCCTGCTTTATTTAGCACATCCCTGGAGGTCACGTGGGTTTTTTAGTATGGTGGTTCAGGCTGGTGTGTTGAGAGCAGCATGGGTTTTGTTCCTCAACTGATTCTGCTCTTCTGGTTGTGGGCTTGCCTCCAATAACTCCTTTGGTGTGGCTATTTTCATAAACCCCATATAAAATAGCCATAATCTTTTTTCCATTCCGAAGTTTTGATCTTTAATCAAAAACATAATCTCTCATAGTATTTTAGCATTTGTTGTCTTGTGCTTCAACCAAATTTCCATTAAAATTTCAAGTGCCTTTTTGAATTGGCAAGCACGCCTGGGAACATGCTATTCTGATGACTTTATGTTGATAGCCATAATCACTTTCTGCTACATCTCAGTCTAAGCCATAGCTTTGTCAGTCATGATCTGTGTTTTGTCTGAAAGTGCCCAATTTAAAAAAAATCCTTAATGGTATTTATAGTACCTGATGATAGACTTTGTGCTTTCACAGATGAAATACAGTGCTCCACACCCATCATGTCTGGCTCTGTATCTTATTTTGCATATCGTATGTTAATAAAATGAAAAAGTGTTTTGTCAGTCAAGGTTATACATAAAGGTCAAAAAGCTAACAAGACACTCAAGAAGTATTTTTTCTTTGAGTATGTATGCTATTCTCAAATGCCCAAAGCCTAGAATAAGAGAGTTCATGACTATTTTGAACTTTTATAGCTGTTGGTGGCATTGTGCTTTTTGTCTCTGCTACATAACTCTCATTTGTGCTGTGAACTTTTTCTCCAGTGGGCTGGTGTTCACAGTTCCCTCTGAGACAGCATTGCATAGACAACTGCTTCATTGAATTTGTCAGTTCTGATTCTAAATGAGTGCTTTGAAAATGAATTCCACTCAAGATAAGAAAATGGTTTTAGATATGTAGTTCATAAGGACTATTTCTGCAGGTGAGCAAAGCTAAAGGCATTTGACACATGCATGTTTTGCTGTCTCTGGCTAATGACTTGTAAAGGATGAGACTATGGGAATTCTAACATTCATTGCCAGTGATAAATTATACCCATTAAATAATTTCAATAAAGTGTTTCAACTTATTTAAAGCCTCTCTCAGAAAATACCAGAATAGTGTTTGATTGATAAAAGGCTCGTGTTGCTTGTCTGCAGTCTGTGACTTCAAACTAAACTAATAAATTAGAGGGGCAAGGTCTAGAAGGAGAAGCAGCATTCAGTGCTTGTTAGAAGCATATATGGAGAGAGAGAAAAAAAGACATGCAAGCCTCAGAATGGTTGTTGAAATAGTTTTATAGAGCAAAACAGTTAAAATATTGTAAGTTGGAATCGTACCAACGTAGGCGCTGTCATTTTGCTCCCCATTTGCATCTGAGCTAGTGGAAGGCATCCTCCTAAAAATGTTGCAGGTTATTTTGAAAATTGAGAGCCGTACATGCAGGTGACATTTTTGTCAGCAAGGTGCTCTTGCCACTGCAAACCTTCAGATTTGATTTAATAGCAGCCTGCCCAGAAAATCAGCTTCGCTCTGGACGGTGTAACATTGGCATGTACTGAGAAAAAAGTCTGCCATGTTTAATTTCCTGACCTTAACAGGCTATTTCTCGTGCATGGGCAGATTAATCTATAATCAGAAGCACTTAGAAGTTTTTTCCATTATTGGGTGTTTTGTGAGCAGTGTGGTGACTGCTCTGTTCTTACACCCCACGTCACACATTCAGCACAACCTTTTATACTAATTGGCAAAATGATCCCGAGCTTCGCAGATTATGGAAGCAGAACTGCCCTTCAGTAACAGTAAATTCAGGTTCATGGCAGGGCAGGCTGGTGGATAGTTGTACAAAGAGACCTTTCTTCAGCTCTGTAGAAATATGAGTTTGTAGACAGGTCTGCCCAATAATTTCTGAAGCACTTCCCAGACTTGCAGCTTGTGCACACTGCTGTGTGGATTTGGACCTCTGTGCAGAGTTTCTGGGGACTGCCCAGAGAAGATGGTGTTGGTAGTTGTGTTCATCCCAGCAGGAGCTATTCAAATGGAGTTATTGGTATAAACCATGAGCATCTTCCATAAAGCTAATAAATGGTTTTTATGGCTCGATGCAGATGGCATCAGTACCTGGTTTTAGGCTTATGAAATGCATGTATGTATTTCCACAGACAACATTTCTGAGACTTTAACAAACTATTAGCAGGAGCATTATGGAAAGATTTGTATTCTGTATACATATTTCTGAGACCTGAATTCTGCCCTTGGGGAACTGACACTGCTACTGCTCAAAGGAGAAGCTATCAAGGGAAAAAAAAGTATTGAAAATCCAAACATGAGCAAGTAAGAGAGATTTTATTTCCCCTTCCCCCTTTTCCATTTGCAAAAGATTAGAAA
>VYZU01013132.1:49052-64367 GCA_013401355.1 Ceyx cyanopectus
AAAAAAAGACATGCAAGCCTCAGAATGGTTGTTGAAATAGTTTTATAGAGCAAAACAGTTAAAATATTGTAAGTTGGAATCGTACCAACGTAGGCGCTGTCATTTTGCTCCCCATTTGCATCTGAGCTAGTGGAAGGCATCCTCCTAAAAATGTTGCAGGTTATTTTGAAAATTGAGAGCCGTACATGCAGGTGACATTTTTGTCAGCAAGGTGCTCTTGCCACTGCAAACCTTCAGATTTGATTTAATAGCAGCCTGCCCAGAAAATCAGCTTCGCTCTGGACGGTGTAACATTGGCATGTACTGAGAAAAAAGTCTGCCATGTTTAATTTCCTGACCTTAACAGGCTATTTCTCATGCATGGGCAGATTAATCTATAATCAGAAGCACTTAGAAGTTTTTTCCATTATTGGGTGTTTTGTGAGCAGTGTGGTGACTGCTCTGTTCTTACACCCCACGTCACACATTCAGCACAACCTTTTATACTAATTGGCAAAATGATCCCGAGCTTCGCAGATTATGGAAGCAGAACTGCCCTTCAGTAACAGTAAATTCAGGTTCATGGCAGGGCAGGCTGGTGGATAGTTGTACAAAGAGACCTTTCTTCAGCTCTGTAGAAATATGAGTTTGTAGACAGGTCTGCCCAATAATTTCTGAAGCACTTCCCAGACTTGCAGCTTGTGCACACTGCTGTGTGGATTTGGACCTCTGTGCAGAGTTTCTGGGGACTGCCCAGAGAAGATGGTGTTGGTAGTTGTGTTCATCCCAGCAGGAGCTATTCAAATGGAGTTATTGGTATAAACCATGAGCATCTTCCATAAAGCTAATAAATGGTTTTTATGGCTCGATGCAGATGGCATCAGTACCTGGTTTTAGGCTTATGAAATGCATGTATGTATTTCCACAGACAACATTTCTGAGACTTTAACAAACTATTAGCAGGAGCATTATGGAAAGATTTGTATTCTGTATACATATTTCTGAGACCTGAATTCTGCCCTTGGGGAACTGACACTGCTACTGCTCAAAGGAGAAGCTATCAAGGGAAAAAAAAGTATTGAAAATCCAAACATGAGCAAGTAAGAGAGATTTTATTTCCCCTTCCCCCTTTTCCATTTGCAAAAGATTAGAAAATAACTGATATTGCAGCTATAGTGGCAGAAGCCACTGAGAAGAAAAAAGGATCTGAGAAGAAGCAAATAAGATTAGTGCCTATAACCTGAGTAGATTCTAGATCCCACATATGAATATTTTGTATACTTAGAAAGTAATTCTTACCATTTCCATAGAATATAGACAAGGGACATGCAAGAGAAGAATAACTTACTCCATATTCAGTTAGGTGAGAACTTTGAATTTTCTTTTTTTTTATGCCATTATGTCAGAAAGCCTTGGTCCTGTATATTTATTATTTGGTCAACACAGATTGTCTCATTATGAATCTTTGTGTGTTGAGAACTCGTACACTTGTGTAATAAAATGCAAAAGTTGTGCTGATCATAATTGCTTGGTGGTTTGCAATATTAGAGCAATGTGGTCAAAGTCTGAATTTTCCTGAGGTACAGCTCTTGCAACAGGAAAAAACAGTAAAGGGTCTTGTGGCAGGACCTTGATGTTTCTTGCCATGGGTAGCAGTATTCCTTATTGCCAGCCCATAGCTATGGTTTGCTGCTGATGGGTTTGGAATTAACACCTCACTGAAAGCCTTGGTTCATCAATTGCAAGTGGGAGTCTGCAAGATGTTTTGTTGATTTTAAAGGGCCTTTGCACAGAAGCAGTTGTTTATCAACACATCTGATTAGAACATTTGAGATGTAAGAAGAAAAGTCAGGTATCTGACATAGAATGGAAATACCCCAGAAAAGAAGCTATGACTGAGGTAATTTTAAACACCCTTCTTACTGGTTTAGTTACTGAAAACTTTTTTTGCTGGCAGCCTTGTCAGCTTCCACGTTAAATAACCCTCCAGTACTCTGCTCCTACTGCACCCTGTAGATTGAAACCCAGTGTGAATAAATAAATGGCAAGTCAGATGGTATCTGTTTTAATCCAGGGCACTAGAAATAGAGACATGACTTTTAATGCAGTCACAGGCACAGCCCCTGGCCATAAAGGCTCTATCAACTCCTGCTGCTTTTTTTCCCCTCCCCCTGCCCTTCTTTCCCATGAATATAGTCATGACGGAAATTGTACCACAGCTACATCTTCACTTGGTTGATTTGTGCTCTTTTGGCTGCTACTGAGTAATTCTGGGATGCAGATGGAAAGCTCATCCCAAATTACTGTTGCTAACCTGTGTGTTACACTGTAAACTCAGAAAGTTTATGTGGCAAAATGTTGCTAAAGAATTCACTGTCGCTGTGGGCCCTATTGTTATTAAAAATCTAATGATAAATAGTTATTACATATTTTACAGTCACAAGGTCAATCATTAAAATCTTCAAAAACCCTTCAAATCTATGTTTAAAACTTTACAATGTGAAGATCTGATACCTGTCATCTCTTTAGGTCAGTATCTCATTTGGATGGTGGCTGTCTGCAGTGCCCAGCTTAGCACACCCACCAAAAAGATGATTTAAAAGCTTTTCTTTTTTACATGTAGATATAGCAAGTTCTGATGCTGAAATGGTATTTCCAATCTGCTGTCATTTTTGAATGTTACCCTGCATTATGATAAAGGTGCATAGTACTTGGAGTTATGTTGGTCTGTATATATGTCATGCATAACATATGTTTGTACAGACAATATCGTATCTCCTTACTGCACACATGAAATATTGTATGTGAGCGTATCCATTGGAAAGGTTAATCCTGCTTATAAGACCTGCACATGAATATTTTGATTCTAAATATATATCACGGGGAGCACACAGAGATCCTCTGAGTGTGTGGAGCATGGAGGTATCCTTCATAAAGCATAAAACTGCTTCTTGAGCTTTCTGGAACTGAAACAACCAGTCAGTGTTTCTGAATGCCAAACTACTACACAAGAATCATCCAGAGGGTCAGGCATTAGCAAATCCCTTTTATCCTAGAAAGCCACCTTGGCTTCTTGGAGGACTTAGCTCATTGATGTTCCTGCCAGTGGAAGCAGAGATGGAGTGTGGGACCACTGTTGAGAAACAGATTTAAAGAACTCCTAGCAGGAAGAAAAGATAAAATCTTATTTGGGAATATTGAAATTTTTTCTTTGTTGCTCCTTTCCCTTCCACGGGCAGTGAAGTCTGAATTGTCCCCAGCTCTGTGGTGACACAACAATGCTGTGCACATAATGAATACAGGGTCAAATTGCAAACTCTTCATTAAACTAGACTACTCTTAGGTGCATTGCATTGTGAGTAGTTAGCTGCAAAAAAATATTTTTATGGCTTTTTGGTTTAATATTTTCCTTTCTTGGTATGAGGTCCCAGTCCTTACCCCTGACTGCCAGTTTTCAGGTCCCAGTCTTTTTCTTTGTTTTGGGATCTATATCTGAGGAGGACACAGAGAAGTGTGTATGATGTATATCTGGTGAAAATAGATTTTTAAATTAATTAGCAGATGGCTTTTCAATTCCTCTGAAGTGCCTGATCTAGCAACTTTGCATTCATGTGAGTGATCCCATTGACTTCAGTTGTGAGGCTGTATGAAAAGCTGTATGCTCAGGAGCCTTTTGCCAGCAGCTGGCAGACCTTAGGAGGGTATTTCTTCCAGTCTTTTCTGCAGACATGAGAACAAAAAGGTATCTCTATGCAAGAGGCAATGCATTAGAAATCTCCACACCTTCGTGAGCTCGGTGTCTCTGTCAGCCTATTGTCTGCTGTGAAGAATGAGGCTGCTGGCAGTAGAGAAGCACAGAAAAGCAGCGTAACACTTGTGGGCTTTACCAGCAGCAGACCAGCTGTGAATTAGGGCAGAATGTTGACTCTGGTATCTTTTTCTTTTCCCTCTTTAGAAGCCTCAGGCCCCCTTCGGGAGCACTGTCTATATGTTATTAAGCAGTAAAAGCATATGTTAATAGCATCTTACTTTTTGATCCTTGGAGAGACTGACAAGTTCCATCTGGCATATGCAGAAGTGCTATAGCGTGGGAGAAATTGCAAATAGGAAGGCAAGGAGAAGGGAACAACTTCTTCAGAGTTAAAGTCCTTACCTCCCAAGACCAGCTGAAGTGGCCATCTCGTTCCTCACGGGCTCCCCAACTTACCAAATCATTCCTCTCTTTCAGTATCATGGGCACAATGCTGCCTGTGTCAGAGCAGAGGCAAACCTACATAGCTGTAGATACAGAAAGGAACAAAGTGAAGGAGTCTTTTGAAGCCCAGAAACCACTTTGAATAATTTAGGGATCTTTCTTATCATCCTCCTGTTTTGTTGGCAGTTTAGATGTACAGAATCAGTGGCTCAGTTTGTCAGAAGGAAGGCAGAGGTTGGGTGAATGAAATGTTTGGTTTAGTCTGTAGTCCATTATGCACAGCCTCTTTCTCCTCCTGTTGGAAATAACCATCTTTTTCTTGAAGATTTTAGGTATTTGTGAATTATAACTTAAAGATTTGTGGTTTTTTTGTGTGTGTTGTTTTGGGTTTTTTTCCTGATTGTGTTTATTGTTATAGTGCTGAGTTCTCAGCAAGTAAGTTTATAACTATAGATTTGCATTTTTCAGCTTTAAGCAAGTGTCTTTTTTTTAAATTTTTTAAAATTTTTTTAAGTACCTTTACTTACAGGGTGTGTTTTTTACTTAAAATTAAAAATCTTTTTTTAGTGAACAAAGTGAGAATGCTTTTGGAAAAATGGTGCACAGAGGTTTGAAATATTCATGAAGGTCTAAAAATGACTACTGACTTTTGTTTACTATAAATTGCATTGGCTTTCATGGAGACAAGAATTGACTTTTAAAAGAGAAACCCAAATCCTTCCAAATGCTTTATTTTGGGAAGGAGGGGGGGAACCGACAATGTCTGATGATTTGTTTTCATGAGATGTCTGCATTAGCTCTCAAATTACAGGGCTGATTTGATGGAAAATTGCAAGAGGCTGCTCATTTGTGACTGACCCTGCCATCTAACAAGAAGATAGACCTTAGGCATAATTGGGTTGATGCTGATTTGATCGCACACACAGACACATAAAAAAGCTTAAAATAAGTCTTAGATCTGTAGGAGCAAGGCAGTACTCCATCCTTAAATTGCCCCTTTTGTTGGCTGGCACAGGATTTAGCTACACTGGATGACTGCTTATTGAAAATCATATGCCTCGCTCAGTAGGTTGAGGATAAAGTTATTTGTATTGATGCTTTGTGGAACTATATTTTGTACATCTGTTTGGAGAAAGAAGTGTTTACCCAACACCCTACCCCAAGAAAAGCCATGCACCTTACACTGTCCAACTGGAGTGGAAGTGAGGTTGGCCTCCCTGAAAACTTCTCACCCACTCATTTTAAGTAGCCCTGTATTAAGAGCAGATTGGCTAATGAAGGCAACCTGAGTCTTGAACAGTTAATGGGAAAATTAATATTGTGGATTTGATTTTTTTTTCCACTGAAAATCCAAGAATGTATGAAATCATCAGGAGGGGATATTTCCGGGAAGGAAATGCAGTGCTTATTTCACTGTGTATCCATATACACCTTGGAGGATAGATCTGGCTATTCCATGCTGAAGGCAGGCAGCGTAATCTATGGCGTCTGAAGGACTTGTGGGGGGCAGGGCTGGTTTTATGAAGCAGAGAACAAGTAAGGACTGGGAAATTTGTAAGATGTGTTAATTCGGCACCTCTCCAAGCCAGTCTCAGTGCCTGTGGAGCAGGGCCAGGCAATTAAACTGCCTCTGCTCAGCCACCCAGCCTCGTGTGGACGCCCGTGTAGATGCAGAGGATTGCAATTTGCAACTGTCTATACAGGTGAAAATTTTATCCGAGCACCCTGCTGCCCAAGGATGTAGATTTCATGCTTCCAAAAAGGTCCTTAATTATTTGGGAAGCTAGCTGCTTGTGTTAATAATGGGCTTGCAGAAAGACCTTTTGCGTGAGGTTGAGAGTATTTTGCTGGGAGATTTGATTAGGGATGTCTACAAACAAAACATTCCTCTAAACAGAAACGGATGTTTTAAACAGTGGTTATTATGAGGCCTTATGTATTGCAATGAGAAGCCTTTCTTAGGGTCTTTCTCACCACATCCCCAATGATGCTGCAAATGAGTTCCAACTCAATTTTAGCCTAGCTGCAGCACGCATTGCTGGGTTTGACAGACTCCTCCCTTTGATAGGGAGTAAATTTTCACGGCTGAGTTAAGCCCTCTGCAAATAAAGGGCTTACAATGAATAAAACACCAATGTACTGTACCTCTTTAATTACCATAGTTCTAAAACAGCGTAGTTATAACATGTAATTAAATTTCATTGTATAAATGGAACATGGGCTGTGGTAGGCACATCTTTCATCTTTTGATGTATAATGACATTCAAAATATTCTCTAGTACTCAATTGATAAACAACTTGAAGAGTCAGGGTCTACAGAGTAGCTTGTTTGATTTTAAATTTGTAAGATTGGCACGTGGTCTCTTTTGACGCTACTGCATTCTGATGTGATCCATTTATCTAATGTCATTAACAGTGCATGCTGAAATGTACAATTAAGCTTGAAACTGTCAATGTCAGTAGCTGTTAAAAAAGGGTTGATAAAAATGAGAAGAGGAACCGCTGTTTTGTAATAAGCATCTGTGTTGCTTTTAAGTCAAGAAAAAAAAAATCAATGAATTTCAATATATTGCTGTCTTCATTGCCAATGTAATTCAATAAATATGTTAATTCACTTTTCTGAACACTGAAGAGAGTTGAGAGCTTTTTATGTCATTTATTTTTGTCAGTTCTGTTCTTTTTTTTTTTTTTTTTAGACTGACTTCCAGCTTAAGTCTAGTAATAAAAATGCTATTAAATTGAAGTAGAGAGGATATATGGTGTATTTCAGATCTTTTAACAAATGTGGATTTTTTCTTTGTTACCTTTGAAATGGCCAGACAGCAAAGAGTGAATGTATGCTTTTAGCATCAACAATTCTCTTCCTGCTAGAACAAAACCAGAGCACTTTGAGGTTTAACAAACAATAAAGTTGTCAGTCCATGTGTAAATTTCAGTGCAGAAATTTCTTCCTGATGTTGCTGGTCTTTACCATGAAACATGATAGACTTCATACGTTTTAATTCTATTGAGGAATTTAAATGTCCTGTACTTGCATGAATCAAATCATGAATCGAAAGCATTTCTGTAAGAACTCTGACATCATTATTTGATACATATATTTCTCATAACCCAATATATTTATCTCTAAGTCTTCTAAGTTACATCTGTTTTCTAAATAAAGTATTAAAATATTGCTAAATGCAACCACATAAAACAAACACAGAAATCATTCTAACTATAGTAACAACCTTTGCTGTTGTGGTTTCCAGAAAGACAAGTAAGTGTGCAAATACTGGAGAAGAGATGCCAACTTTTGAGTGTTCAGAGCTGCAAGCTCCTGTGTGTCTTACTGTATTTTGGAAAAGACTCAGAGATGATGGCTGGGTAGGAAGGAGAGCCTGTGTTGGAAATGGAATGCTCTTAGGGGCATATCCATATTAGACTTTTTTTTTTCCCTTGTATAATCTGTGGAAAAACACCACTGTTACTGCATTATAGCTGTTCTGATTCTTCTCTCTCAATGCTTTCCTGATTAGTCTTCTAAAAGAGTCAAGAAATTTCATATAACTATCAGACTATATTGCATATCTATGGATTGTATAGAGTCCAGTTAACAGCTGTGGCTGCTTGGACCATTCACTGCTAAAATACAGTCTGGAGAGAATCAATATCCACTGCTGGTTTTGCTGTGTTCTTAAATGTAGGTGGCTATATGGGCTGCACCAGGGCCCTGCCCCTGAGCAGCATAGGGCGGTCCATCTCTGGTCAACAGCAGCCAGATATGAACTGCCTTCCTGTACAGAGCATCTTGAATTGTAGCTGCTGAACTGCTCATCTGGTTAGTGTGGAAGAGTACTATGTGGGACAAAGCCATGCCACAGCCCTTTCTGACGTGTGACCAACACAGGTCAAATGCCACAGCCAGGAGGGCTCTGTAGTGTGCTTTAGCTGACCAGTCCATACAGAGCTGCTGGGCTGTCTCTCAGCTGGGACTGTTTCTTGATAAGCACATGACATAAATTTGATTACTTTGTTATTTCTGATGTAAAACAATAGATTGAATTTTTTATCTACTGTAGAATGAAACAAGAATTAATTTAAAAAGAAGCCAACAAAATCTTGTTAAGATGCTACTGATAAATATTTTCTTAGAAATATTAGATTTCTGAAAGATTTTCACTGTTTGTGCTTGATTCCACTGTACTAAACAAAAGAAAACTAATAATATAATGAATGGTAAAATTTTGTAGGAAGTTGCCAATAGGAAAAATATGGGGGGTTTAATTTGAAATTTGGAAGAATGCCTGCGTTTAGACGTGATTTGAGAATTCTGCTCATGTTGAATGCAGGCTCATAATGCATTAGGCTTATTTCCTATAAATCTCGATTTTAATTCCCTTTTCTGTTTTACCAGTTACCTCAGGGTTTATCTTCTTTGTATTCATTTTCAAATAAGCACCTTTGCCCTTCTGCCTTATATCTCCCATGTTTGACAGAAGCTGTTTGTAACCATTCATAAACCAACCTAAAGCTGTCCTTCAGATTCCTTCTTGAAATTCTCCTCCGTGAAGCATACAAAGTATGTTCAGAGAACTGGACTGTGTTTAGTATTGCTTGTCAGTCTGTCTGGTATTGCCAAGCTCTTATCCATGTTATCCATATTTGAATGCTATAAATACT
This sequence comes from Ceyx cyanopectus, assembly GCA_013401355.1. Lineage (NCBI taxonomy): Eukaryota > Metazoa > Chordata > Aves > Coraciiformes > Alcedinidae > Ceyx > Ceyx cyanopectus. Next base: position 57,889 of record VYZU01013132.1, read on the forward strand.
CTTTTTTTTTTTTTTTTAAATGTAGTCTCCTTGGGGCAGAGTTTTTTCAATTACAATTGTATTTTAGATATTGCAATTTAATATTAAATATACATATATATGTACAGAAAACATTGAGTTATATATGGATGGGTTTTTGTTGTATGCTTACATTTCAAACATTCTCTGAACAATTATTGAGGATGCTAGGAATTAATATTGTACCAATATTTAAAACTATTGGTGCAAAAGACATAAAGGAATCTTGGATCTTATAGGACATGTTCCTTTAATTTGGTTCTTGGTGCTAATTAATGGTACTTTCAAGGCCAGTACTATATGCAAATTATTGACTTAGAGTATTATATGATTTATCTAAGACTTCTGCTTTGTTTTGATTTACTTGAATTTGGACTTGACCATATTGTGACATACACCCATGGATGCACTGATGGCTGTTAGTAAGTAAGTCTCATGTTAAACAAAAATGTGATGCTCATATTTTCAGCCATTATTTTTTTGTAAAAGAGACTATTTTTTTACCATTATTTGAAAGCGATACAATTATTTAAAGGCATGTCCTCATGTTCTGTATTTCATGTTCATCTGTAGTATCAAATGCTCAGACCAATGGATCCTGTTAAATCAAGAAACAACACTTGATATATAAGTATAGTGCATCCATCTGATTCCACTGTAGCAGGTATTTCTCTCTGAAGTGATTTAAAAATTGTTAGAAATTTACTATGACAGAAATCACAGAAAGGCAGTTCTGCTTTTCTAAGAACAAAAATAAGACTTGAAAATATATTTGAATACACTTAAATAACTATATTTAAGATAACCCTGCTTAATGCTAGGAAATTAACAGTCATTCTATTCATTTGGAATAGAAATGCTTCAACCTTTTAGGGAAAGCAAGAGCAAATTACAGCCAAATTTTCATTTCACAAGTCATCTTCATCCAGGATAAGCCAGGGCCCCGAGGTCAATTCTTCAATTTGGTATCCTATTTCCATAATGTTATTCTGCAGTGTACTTTCATTATTACTGGAGCAGTGCTCGCTTTCCTATTAGTTTTATAAATGGCTATGTTAATGCCTTTTTGCAGACAAAACCACCTTTTGTTAATATCCCAGTGGATTTCTGAAGGATTAAAATATATTTTTAAGCAGCCGTTGGTTCTATTTATGTTTTTTTCATTGATGATTAGCCCTCATCACCTACCCCAAAGTGGCATTGTTCAAACAGATTGAAGCAGTTTTTAAGAAGGTATGTTGAGTGATTGGTTTGACTGACAGAAAAGAAATCATTAGAAGCTGAAAATTCTAAGAATCTTTATAAAATTTAGTAATAGACAAAGCAATGCAACAGTAGGAAAGGAAAAAAGAGTGGGGGAAAAATGTGTTCTGGCCAGGGAATAGCCTTTTGTTAAGGTGTGGAGTTCTACAGATAAAACTGTTCTCTTTGATTTTCCTGTGCTGTTAGTAGTGATAAGGTACCTTGTTCAGCTCAGCTAGTGTACCGCTGATGCCCCTAAAATCTTGCCAGTTTTGTTTTAGATTAGATATTTACTTCTACAGTTGTGATATATACAGAAATTATTATATGCAACACCTTATCTAAGACAATCCTGGATGGAGATGTCTGCAGCTAGGAGGATTTGTACATCCTTGCTAAGAGTTGTTTTTACTGTGTAGCAAATTAATAAGAAGTTCTTAAACTCTAGATACACCCTCCACTACCCATAGGACTTGCCTTCCAGCCACCAGCTTTGGTGCCCTCTTCATTCAAAGATCTTCACATCCTTCTTAAATTATAACAGAAGGTATGTCTTAGGAACTGTATCTTCCTGAGAATAGCTATCTAAATGACCATGTTTAATTTCTGAAATCAGACTGAGAAGTGTTTGATACCTGACCCTGACCTGCTGTAGCTGCAACAAACAAGTCGGCTGGGTTTAGTAAAGTCAAGGCAGGGGGATTCTTTGACTTTGCTGGGCACAGCCTCTTGTGTTTTCATCAAGGTTGTTCGTTTTTTTTTTTTTTTNAACCTTTCTCAATAACTTTTGTACATCCTGACATACTATTCTTGGAGATGTATGGTCTAGTAATTTGTCATGGAGCTCACGCACCTCTGACATATTGTCTCTGATGAAGTTATTTTGGTTGAATTTTTCAATCTTGAATGCTTAAATATGAGAATCTATGACAGCTGAATAGCAATTTGCTGGGCATGGTTTGTTGTTGTGTCAATGGCAACTTGGGATAAGTACTTAAGAAAAAAACAAAACAAAGAGAAGCATTTTGATTTTAGTACCTAATACTAATTCAGTTTTTGAAGGTATGCTATACTCTGATTTGGAGCGAAGTTTAGAAGTCCTTGAAGTGATGGAATTGTGAACAATCATCCATCAGCTGTACAGATGGAACCAGTTCAGATCTTAAGCATATTTGCATGGTCTCAGAGGCTTTCTAACATGCATGAAGGAAGACACTGTGGTAGCTAAACTGCTTCTAGACCTCCTCTGTGTTGATTTATCTAACTCCAGTGCACCACTTTTGGAGCTTTACCCATGTGTCCTGTTCCTAATGAGGTGCTGGAGTGAACACATGCTGCTGGAGATGCTTCACCTGAGCTCAGTTTGGGCACTGTGCTGAGTGTGAGCTAAGAACTGACAATCTCTCCAGAGTAAGTGTAGGGAGGCACTTTTACAGAGTGTAATTCATTCTATCTAAAATTTGAAATATTTTCTAAATTTACTCATCTCTCTCTTGGAGTTTTTTCTTTTGAAGACTTTCCCTGTAGTGTTCTTAATTTCTTCTAAAAATCTCCATAGGTCTTGTGGCTTCTGGTGTCTACTTGCTGTCTATTAGTTAAGATATTTTATATTAAAAACTGTCAAAGAAAGGAAAGCAATTTCATACAGTTCCCAAATTAATGACAGTCTGCTCGCACATTGGTTGCTTTCTGTTGGCATCTGGGTCCTAGTACAGACTGCCATTCTTAATCATATTTTAATTTTCAAATAAATTGCTTTCATTATCCTTTCATTTACAATACCATGTGTGCATTACTGCTCATTAATGTTTGTCATCTACTTTACTGAGACTGGGTTCTTAAATAGCTGTGGTTGCAATGCAGTAATTAAAGATGATCCATGTTGGTTTTGTAGAAATTATTCTGAAGCCTTCTTACAAAAAAAAAAAAAAAAAGGAAATCCAAACCAGAGTGCTGTTGAAATCAATTCCTTAAATGTATTGCATAATGTATTGCTTAGCATAAGTGTTTTGCCTGTAGGTAAAAAGAGGGTACTTCTAATGGTGCTACTAGAATGAAGCCTAATGATGGATCTGTATGGAAACTATATTTCTCTGTAATTACTGACAGGCCTGTTGGGTGGTTTGTTTTTTTTTTAACTGTAAGTTTTATACTCAACATGAAGAGTTTGGTTTTTTTTAATATAGTTTTGCAAAATTTTTATCACAATGTCTCTTTAGTATTGTTGGCTTCTAGTCAGCCAATTCCTTCTGTCTTTTTATCTACTCCAGATACCAAAAACATGAAAGGACATGACAGGGATTTTGAAATTGCAGTTTTGGAACAGCATCCCTCTGGGAGAGAAGTCAAAACAGTAGCAGCAGCCTCTGCCCTGATTTTGACCTAGCTATCTTCCATGGGCTGTACATCATAATATGGAAATGCTTCCTGTATCTGGACTTGCAGTTAGTATTTGCTTGCTTTGACACAGCCTGTAGACTGATTTTATGCACACACAGAAGTGTGGATCTCCATACCTGTGCCTATCTGATATTTTTATTCTTTTGCTCCATAAGTGCATATTCTCAGCTTTGAAAAATCTAGCCCTTGGGGACCCTGATGTCAGTGTTCAAAAGTAATGTCACTCCTGCTAAGGCCCAGGAGTAAAGGGACAATTATACATTATTCAAAGAGGAATTTAAAGGGATTTTTGAGATATGATAGTCTTTATGAACTCCCATAGATTTAGTTTTTATTCATAAGTTAAGAAGCAACTTCAGGTGATGGATACATCCTATCACAACCGTATTTGCCCCCAAGAGTTGGTGCACTCATCTTAATGGGACTTGAGACTGGAGTCCAGCAATCACCTGCAGTGATTCTGTGTCATGGCTGAAGAGGCCTCTTATTTATATAAGGCTATATTTGTTTCTGAGATTAAAAGATCAAATGCATTCTGCTTCTTCAAGTTTATGCCATTATTTGTCCTTAATGAACCTTGTCAGCTCTCCATGACTAAGATCTTGCCGTGCTCTCCTTGGCTCAGAACAAAAATCAAAAGTGTAAGAACAAAAATTACTGATGTTACCTTTTTTTTTTTNCTCAACACCTCTTTATTAGTACCTTCTCTTACTTAAACATATTAAATATAAATATTAATATAAGTTGAAATAGGTGTTACACTTCCTCTTAGTTTCATTAGCTAAAAGGCTGACTGAAAACTGATAGTTCCATCTTATCCACAGATTGTTTTAGAGTTAGTTCTCTTGTTATGGCTACTCCATCAAAGTCTTGATATTTATTAATATCTGTTCAATGTAATGATTGAGATTTTATTTTACCCAAACCACCTTCAACATTTGTCCCTCTCCGCTCTGGTAAAACTGGAGGAAACCTGTAGCAACTACACATATAATTTCATATGCAAGTTTTGGTGGGCTGAATTAGATTTAAAACACTTTTTCCTAAAATTCAGACCAATTAGTATGAAAAGAAACATTGTCTATGTTGTTAGCAATACTACTTATTTGAAATTTCTTTATTTTCATTGATGAAAAGTGGAAGGAAATGAGTGGGTGGAGAAGTCGATAACCTGCTTCAGGTCATCTGAATGCATTGTTAGTTTCACTGAGAGAGACCAACAATTATGCCTTTGTGAAAGGAATCATCAATGCCATTCTAAATGTAAGAGAACCTAGAGCCATATCACACTACATTGTGATCACAGATGACATTTCAACCTATAGAAATCACACCTGCACAGGAAACTTCAGTGCCAAATAAGTGTTTCTGCTTCAAGAGATGATCTTTATCCTATGGGCTCCATAGTATGGCAAAGCTTAAANTGAAAGTGTAAAGAAGGGAATGTATTTGGAAATATAATTTTTTTTCTTATGTTGTCACCCTGTGAATAAAATAATGCTTCATAAATTAAATGGTAATAATTTCAAATACATTCAAAGAATGAAAGATCAATAGATTCTTAGTAGTAATAAACTTATAAATACATTTATCTGAGTGANATTTGTCCCTCTCCGCTCTGGTAAAACTGGAGGAAACCTGTAGCAACTACACATATAATTTCATATGCAAGTTTTGGTGGGCTGAATTAGATTTAAAACACTTTTTCCTAAAATTCAGACCAATTAGTATGAAAAGAAACATTGTCTATGTTGTTAGCAATACTACTTATTTGAAATTTCTTTATTTTCATTGATGAAAAGTGGAAGGAAATGAGTGGGTGGAGAAGTTGATAACCTGCTTCAGGTCATCTGAATGCATTGTTAGTTTCACTGAGAGAGACCAACAATTATGCCTTTGTGAAAGGAATCATCAATGCCATTCTAAATGTAAGAGAACCCAGAGCCATATCACACTACATTGTGATCACAGATGACATTTCAACCTATAGAAATCACACCTGCACAGGAAACTTCAGTGCCAAATAAGTGTTTCTGCTTCAAGAGATGATCTTTATCCTATGGGCTCCATAGTATGGCAAAGCTTAAAAGCTTCCTGAAGGATTTGACATGATACTTACAGTATTTTGCAACTGCTTTTAATTTTTTCTGGTTTTTCCTAAAATTTTGGAAAAGGAAAACAACTGTGGAACACAGAGGCTGCAGTAGAGAAAATTGCTTAAGCAAATCATTATTTTAAAGCATGGAAATACAAAAATAGCAGCAGCTTTGAGACTTGCAATGAATATACATTTAGGCATGTGCTTAACAGTAAGTGAATGCATTGAAGTTTGTGCAGGAAGAGATTGGGTAACACAAATGTCCTTCAAAAGTACTTGTAACTTCAAATGCTTATAAATATTTGCCTTCAGTCCATACCCGAACTTTATGTGCAGGACAGATAATTGAGTGTAAAATTTATTGCAGGTTATTCTTCCACTTTCTGAGAGTGTGTAGAATATATCAAAGACAAAACTTTGAGGAGTGGTAGCTCTCTGGATATGGTGACTTGGGGATGGTTAGCCATTCTTTGGAGTGGAACAAAGGCATACAAATATTTTCTAATTTGGGCAGTCTGTCACTAGGTTCTATGAGACAGTGAACGTGTCTAAGTGTATTCCCTCATTTACCACTTCTTCTGCTGGTGGGTAATGGTATAATTCTTTATATGCTAACTTTAGTGTACTAATGCAATAACAACTGATCACAATTATAGATGAGCCCAGATGTAAATTTTAGTAACCAGATATTCAGAAAAGGTGCTCATACTAAAAAAAAAAA